>JAQGBH010001352.1:0-33742 GCA_034698265.1 Sminthurinus aureus | reverse complement strand
ATGTCCCACTTGTAATTATTATTAATGTAAAAGTTATAACTTCTTTGTTAATTACGTACAATTAAGTAATTAAAAATGAGTCCCATTTAAAACAATGTATTATTTTTGGTCTCTGATCACCACGCTCAAACCGAAACGCGCGTTTCAAGGAAAAAATTTTCAAGGAAAAAGCAAATATAAAACATCCCTATACTGGACTATAATCTATTATTATCAAAAGAGTAGCAGTTTTGCAGTTGTTTTTATTTGTATACAAATTTCTGAAACTCGATAGTATCTTACTAGTAATTAAAAAACAATAAGAAACAATACTAATAATAATTATTAGAAAACAGTTAAAGTATATAATATACATAGCAATGCTGATAATTATTATTACTTTTATTTTATTTTATAAATCATAAATGTTTGGTATTGCTGCTGTCATATAAGGATATGTACTAATTCGGTAGTGTATGTAAGTAAATATCCTTATTGTGATTTATAAGTTAATGATATTTATTTGTTACGTAACGTAATAATAATAATTGCAAAAACATGTCGTAAACATGTATGTACATCCATAATAGAATTACAACATAACGTGTAGATATAAATTTATGCATCAATTATTATAATGGTAGTTAGGTATTAAATAGCTAGTATCATAATCATAATATTATTATTATACATTCATGTGTAAATAGTACACATGTAATATCGAATTATCTTCCATTCACTATTCATCTCAAAAGCATTAATTTTTTTTGTTTTGTTTTGGACATTATAATATGTAGACGTATGTACAATATAAAATTTATTAATTAGTAGTCAACATTTATTATGTCACGTAATAGATAACTCTTAAAGAATTGAAATATAAAATATATGATAATTACATTTATATAAAATTATATTGAATACTGAATACGTATTTAAGATTTTAAACTATAGAATAATATTGAGTCTGTTTCATACTGTCCAGTTTTCTTATTTTAATCGTGTAAAATTCAGGTTGTTTTACAAATAATACTTTTTAGCATCGTTAACATGCATAGTGTACTGATAAGAAATGTTGAAAGCTTTTATTTTTCTCTCTCTTTATTTCCAAGCTGTATTACTTAATGACGGCGTTTCTTATTTCTGTCTGTATAAGTTATATATGTATTTTAGGTAATGAACATGCATACTTGTACTCGGCTTTAGAGAGAAAGTACGGGGTACATTATAATATATAAGGATAGTTCATCCTTGAAGTTTGATACAAACGTGTATATTTGATATTTATGTAAGTAACTTGTGTTACCCATTTTGTAAACCCATCTATTTTACAGATGCGTTTCCATCCAAATTCGACCAACTTAATGAAAAAACAATCAATTCTTTTGGTTATTGAACTTGTGTACCACGTGTCATCTTATACCTCACATACATAATAATATTATATTTGTTTTCTTTGTGAAACTTTTCGTTCAACGCAATAAAAATTATTGTAAAATATAAAGCAGTTTCTGAAAATTTTAATGATTTGGACTTATTTTATGTAACATGATCATAATATTGTAGTTGTTCATGTAAAATAGCCATCAGAAATTCGTAAACCAATAAGAAAAATATGAAAGATAGACTAATTTTCACACTTTTATCGATAAAAATGTGAAAAGTCAAATACACTACTTTGAATTCATAATGTTATATTATTATTATATAAAGCGATATCATGAAAAAGTTATCCATTATTTACATAATTCTGAAATGATATAGCCACTGTCGGTTTGCGATATATTATATACATCGGAATCGAAGTACTTAAGAGAAAAATAATGTACTAAAACATTTCAAAAACTTACGATAGACATTATTTTATTATTTCTGTAGAGAGGTAAAAGGACACTTTTTCCATTGAAGAATGAAGGAAATAGCAAAAGCTCAGATAAAGATTAAGAACTAAACTCATCGTTTTCAGTCTATAGACTATAGACAGTTTACACGTTTGTATATGTACAGTAAGTTGTGCTGTGATTTTAGAAAGATAGGGAGGAGGAAGAAGAACAAGAAGAGAAGGGGAAAGCGTAAAAGAAATCTGGAGAAAGATTTAGCCCTTTCTCGCAGTGATTTCCCTTGTGGGTTTTGGTACGCTGGAAAAGTAAGAAGGAGTGTCAAATTTTTTTTGTCGGAAAGAGATGTTTCTTTTCACGCGGATTATACCAAAAAAGATTGGCCAAATCGCTCTCTTTATAGAGTTTTGCTACTCTTCACTCTAGAGAATAGACTTGTAGACTTGTGTGCTATAAAAACTGTCTTTACTGTCTCTATTTCCTGTCAACTAGGTTGGGGTGTAAAGGTATGTAAGTTCCAACTACGGTCTAAGAAACAAGTCTCTGTTCCCAGCTCCTTTTTAGAAGTTACATAAAAACATGGCTCCATAATATAGTATTTTATATATATGTATGACTACTAATACACGATACATGCCTATATCTATAAAAAGAAAGCACTCAGTTTTGAAATGTCGGGATACGTGCATATTTCTATGGGTTATGTGTAATATTTAATTCTCTTCAGCTTAAGTATACCTATAGCCTATACCGATTGTGTATAGTGTATAGTGTATACAGTTGACACATCAACATACAAGTTGGTTTTCCTCATGTCTATTATATAATCCGTATAAGAAACGAATGACAGATGCTTTACTTGTTTTATACATGCGAAATGCAGAATAAACCCATATATTTTGTAGTGTATAATATTGCGTATGTGTATAGGTACATGTGTGTTGATATCTACAATCTACAATCTACAGACTCGTGTCATCTTGGTTTGTAGATAGGAGCTATCTAGAATCTAGATCTATCTATCTAGCTCTGTGTGTGTGTGTGTGTGTGTGTTGACTCGGATCTGGCTTTAAAGTGTCTCGTAATGAGACTTCTGTGATCAAAGGGAAACGCTTTTTAACATTCTGGATTCAACTCCCATATCAACTTGAAAGACTTTTAAAAAAGTAAGAGATAGACAGTCACACACGTACTGAGTATTGAGTACAGAGTGTAGACTCTACACTGTAGAAGTAGAAAGAAAAGGAGAAAGTAACGCTAGAAAATAGGAAAAACGTTGGGAAAGCTACTCTTTTACATATCTACTTTTCTTTTTATCTGTACTTTTCCCCTGCTTTTCATCCAACATCCAACATCCAACATCCAACCTACACACTAAGCACTACACACTACCCATAGATCATATAACGCTTAAGTATCCATGCGTTTCTCTCATTCTCGCTGTACACATAAAATATATTCTATAGAAGACTATAGACTTTAAGTTTCTTTCCCCCTTTTACCGTCAAACTACACACTTTGATTACACATGACACCATCAACTCTCTTGCCCTTTCAAGTGATGAAAGCAACTTTACTTGTGCGTAATCTCTTACAAGATCTCAAAGTTTATCCTAATATTTTGTTTTTTGATACCGAGATCTCACCATTTACTAGTTATCCATTACCACTGCCTTTCGTCTGTAGTCCCTAGTCCGTTTCACGTGTATGAATAAAGGTACGTATATTGTTTATATGCAATGTACATGTACACATTACACATGTCTTCATGTTTCATTAGTCTCATCAGTCGAATTTATATATGCATATGACTAGTCAAAAGTCAATAGCTTTCATTTTCCCAATTTGGAGTTTCCTCTCTAAATTGATACACCTTTAACCTTTTTTGAACTACATTTTGACGTAAGAAGACGTTGTAAATGTTGAACAGTTTTATAAAATGAATTAAGGTCGATCATTTTGAATTTTGAAGCAGTGATCATGTTTTATCCTTTATCGTTCATCATACCCACGGAAGAATTCAGACATAATATAGTAAATGAGACATGAGCTATTTTGCAATGATTATTTTTCAATTGTTTTGCATTTTGATTTTTTATGGGGATATTTTAATCGATTTTCCGGATTTTCGTAAAACTGCGTTTCTTTCGTATTTTTTTTCAAAGCTGTTGAATTTTTTGTGCCTACATGTTTCTCCTGTTTGTTTCAGAGGTATAAGATACAAGGTACAAGTATGTATATTTAACATTTAACACGAGCTATACTATGTAAAGTGTCTGTGTACCTTTTTACGTAGGAAACTTCAAAGGAACAGAGACTAGTTCAACTGAATAACAATGATGGAGATTAAATGAAATCTTACTTGTAAATTAATTTGAACATTTACATTTTCTGCCTCCGTCTTACTTTTTCCTTTTAGCTTTTATGTTTTATGAAAACGAGAGAGAGAGAGGAAGCGTTTCCCAGTGGTCTGATTATGGAAATTTGAAAGTAAAAGCTTTGAAAATCAACCAGTGCACATTAAAGAACATAAAATGTCGTTTTTAGTCTCTTCTCTTTTGCTTGCTGGCTGAGAAGCTTAAAAATTCCTCTGAACTTGTGTTAAACACTCACGTAAATTTTCAACGACTTCTAACTTCTAACTACTCTTTCAACTATATAGGACGTGGGATCCTTTGTAATTTGTATATGAGCAAAGAAGATGCTGTTATCACTGTCTATAGGGATATGAACAATTAGAAAAGTTTTACCCCTATTAACGACTGTACATAATTAGCTCAAGTAGCCATTTTCAAAGTATATTTATTTATAATGGGAAAAGTATGAAGTATGAAATATTAAATAATTAATAAGACGTCAATTTTTCATGCAAACAACTTTAAGGATTAAACCTTACAAATTTCAAAAATTTGTGTATATACAAACCATACATGAATTTTATGAATTATGAATGATACTTCGGTGCAGTGTACACTGTGAAATGTATTGAGTTATTTAACGAGTCGTAAATAAGGATAGCTCACTGATAATTAGGGATATGATTTAACAGTATGAATTATTATCCTAATCCAGTAATTATTACAGATCCACATGTTTGATGTATGTACCAAGTGCAATCAAGAATCAAGATTCAAGATCAAGTGCTGTCTGTACATTTTCCTATTGTAAGTAAGTACAAATTGGTAAGGCATTGTATGAAATTAGGTTCTAATAAACTCTGGATTCATTCTTCAGAGTGCATGAGTTTTACAATACATTTTACACGTACTTATAGTTATTTACAACCATTCTTCTACTCGTTAAATGTACTGCTACCGGCTACCGGATCGGCTTCCAGCCACCGGCATTTTACTATAGTCAATTCTGATTGTGAGATCAATGGCTTTGTAACTTTATGACTCAATCTCAAATCTCGAATGAAAGGCATTAATTAAGATGATAGAGGAAAATTAATCGTTATTTGATTGGTGACTTCTCGCTTGTTAATTTTTCTTGAGTCTCATATAATAAAAAATCAGCTCTTTCAAAATACAAAAACAACTTTTTTATCTGGGAAATTGTATACTGTTTACTGTTGCAATCTTGTGGACGAGAAGACTAGTTATAAGATGACGAATGATAAGGCAAAACCTTTTATTTCACAATTGTATTTCTCCCTACTATGTACTAATCATGCTTAAATTATCATTTCTTTCTTGTGTATATGATGGTTTACATGTATTATCAGCCAAAATCTCCATCTAATTACTAATTATACGAAAACTATGCGTTAGTTTTGAGATTATTTCCAAGTTGTACTGTATACAGTATTTCTAGTGGCTTTGTCTGGTATCTGGTATCTGGATTAATTTCGGTCAAATCAACCATTTTCCTTAACAGTATAAAATTACGTCACAACAACTTTTTTGGTGTAAAATAATATTGTTCTAAATCTAAATACGAGAAGAAGAGAAACGGGCACTTGACTTGTCATTTCCATTTTCCATGTACACACAAAAAGTGAACAGTGACCAACCAGAAATCTGTGTCTTAATTTGGCCTTTTTAATTTAATTTGATTAGAGCTTGAGGAAGTTTTGAATTTTGAATACCAAATTAATTTTAGATTCTTCATTCTTAATTCATTCTCTCACTATAATTCAACTTGTGATAACTTAATTATTATCATTCTCAATTCTCAATCCATAATCCAAATCGTATAACGTACTTACTAAGCATTTTACCTAGAGCTTGTAATAATGTAAAAACCTACAGGATAAAGGAGGCTATACTTTTTATCAAGCACATAAAGGAGAGAAATTGAGAAAAGAATATTATTATATTATTGTTGTTGTACACAAGGAAGATAAAAAGGAAGGAGTTGCTTGCTCATTAATCATTTTAGAAAAGAGTTAACCATTTTACCATTTTACAACCGGTGAATTTCATTCTTTATTGCATATATGTCTAATAATAATGTGTCGTACTCTACCGTCTACTGTCTATCGTCTCCAAGTCGGATGCTCTTAAGTACCTCTTTGGATTTTGGATTAGAGATGCATGTATACACTCACTTTTCAGCGGTAGTACATAACAACTGTAGTACATAATATAAAGTATAAAGTGACATATGTTTCTTGTCATTCTACATTCTACTGGGCCTTTAATACTTGTCCCTTGCCCCTCGACCATAACTCCAAGTTTATTGTTACGATTATTGCATCTTAATAAAGTGTTTAATAAAGTCTCAGATCCCAGATGAATTTGTATTTTTTATACTGATAAAGACCCAAGTGCAAAGTAATATGAATTAAATTCTCCATCTATGAACGCCTATTAAAAAAATCAGTATGTATAGTTTAAAGTTTTCCGTATGATGTACGATATATTATGATTTATGATATGTATGAAAATTTAGGTGTAAAATGTAAATGGTAATAAAGATGAAGAAAGATGGATTTAGCTCTATGAATTGTGAATATTATTCCGTTCATTTGAACACATTGAAAATTCATTTTCAAACTTAAAATAACATTGTGGTCCTCTTAGAAAGGGATGAAATATTCAGTGTCTCTATTCTCTATACATGTTGTATTATTTATTATTTATTTTGCATTTACTGACTACTGACATTTTCGTTTTTCACAGTAGACAGTAGCGTGCAGTAGCAGTGTCAGTTCTCAGTTCTCAAGGCGTGATGCAGTCGATTAGAATATATTGTAAAATCCCAAATCCCCAACGCCAGCATTAACGCTAACGGTAAGTGACTGGGTGAGGGATGGATGGATGGATACATGTGGAATATATGGATGGGATGTAACAAAGAAAAGTCAATTACACATTTCCATTTATTAGACACCATGAGTCGTCAGATATTTAGCTATCAAAGTTTCAATAGGAAAAATATTATTATCATTACTGTTATGCGTAGAGTGTAAAGTGTGAAGTTTGAAGTGGGAATCCTTGTCTCCAGTAAGTCGTCTTTTCTCCCTACATCCTACATTTTACGCCTTGTACAATGTACATACATCTATACATAAGAATAATGATACAAGTGCAAATTAAATTTAAATTTTACATTTATATCCTATAATGAGCGTTTATAGTTTATATAGAGAGATGCGTGGAGCATAATATACATAATACAGTGATAATTTATGAAGAATATTATGTATATTATATACAGGGTACAGACCACAGACTACAGACAAAGTTGAGACGTAATAATTGTATTGTGTAGCTCATAACTCTCATAACTCATGTAATGAATGTGTTGAGCATGTACCATATTAAGCTACATTTATGGACTTGGTGTTATGTTCAATGGTTAATGGTTATTTATAGGTGAGCGGATGGATGAGGGAATAATAATGATGATGATGACGAGGATGATGAATTAAATGAATTTCTATAGGACCAAGATGAGAAGAAGAAAAGCCTTTCATACTTTCATTCGAGTATATAAACTCGCATTATAAATTATAAACGGCATTCTGCTTTCTGCTACTACTGTACTGCCGAACTAGTATTATTGTACAGAGTACGAGGACTTGAGTGTATGCTTTTCCATGTTTAAGCGGAACTATATGCAGTGTGCCTAGTGCCTATAGCATCTAGTACAGAGTTTATTTTCCTCTCCATACATAGAATATAATGTAGAAAACATAATGCAGTCTGTCGTCAACTCCTGTCCTCTGTTCTGTTCTCCACCTCATAGTTTTGGCCTGTCGACGCAGTCAAATCTCTTGGTTGACAAATGATATAAAGGTCTGTCTCAAAGTTTAACGCTTCATTAAGTAGATGAGATTGTGGATTTATTATACTTTATTATTCAACCATTCAACCATTTTCTGCGCTTTTTTATCATCAATAATGAGCATCAGCATGTTCTATGTTGTATTGTATTCCGAATTCCGAATGTATTCAAAATTCAAAATGTGTTAAAGTCAGTAGACAGTAGATAGTAGACAGTAGTCACTGTATTATGCGTATTTTATTATTTATGATGCTTTCAAAATCATTATATATGCAAAAGATTATAAACAATAAAAATAAAAATAAGAGTCACTCAAACTCCGACTGCTGATTGTCGATTAACATTACAGAAAAGTAACGTTCTCAAGAATTCCTGTTACATCCTTAGATATTAAAGCTATAAGAGTCATAAGCACCTTAGAGAATATGCTTTTTACGTACTAATACGAATGATTTTCCATTGTCAATTGTCACACTCTGACTTGACAATTGACAATTGACAATACCTTCTTTTTATAACAATCTTAATGTGGCGTAAAAAGAATATTTCTCTTTCCGCTTCCAGTCATTTTTCAGTCATTTTCCTACTAAATGTGAAGTTTTCTCCGATGTCTGATGCCTGAAAAGTTTTTAAGTATAAGATTGATTTTTTCATGAAATTATGCTCAGTGGGATCTCATAGCACTTTAAATGCAGAATGTACAATGTAAAATCAAGAACCTAGATTGCAACTGCTGCATGTAGTTAGGCAAGGAAATGCTTTATACATTTGTGTGTGATTTATTGTAAAAGTTTTGTTTTTTTTCCATTCGTTATTTTCATGCTACTCTGTAATCTGTAATATATTGAAAATAGTGAGTATTTCTGTTCTCGTTCCTATTCCTTCTTTGTTGATGTAGATAGAAAATTGGAAATAGAAAATAGAAAATAAAAAAATACAATAGATCACGAAATACATGAGATTATGTAAACTAGTTTTTATGTCATTTTCTTTTCCGATCTGCAGAATTCATTTGATGCAGCAGATTTTGATAGATTTTCTAACAAAATTTGCGCACATTTACAATTTGCGATAAGTAAGTATCGACCGCAGAGAGTTTCTATTTTATGTTCCCCGAGAAAAGGAAAATGAACTGTAAAGTGACGGTTTATAAATAAATGTGCCTTCTGTATACTTACGATTATCCTCATTATCATTATCATTACATCACAGATTGATTTGCTATTTGATCATCATTTGGAGTTTGGAGTAAGCGAAAAAGTGACATGAAAAACGAGAAAATGGTACAGGAAATTTAGTTGGGATGGATTTCCAAGTGATCGAAAAAGGGATGAAAGTCCAAATCACAAAGCACACTGTATTTTTCACTCTACATTCTGAATTGTGCATAGTACATTGCACGTCTATGGAGCAGAAATGGGATTGCTAATATGGCATAACGAATAGCAAAAACGAAAAGCGAAAGCAGTGCCCAGTGGACAACTTTACAAGAAGGACAAAAGAAAAAAAATGGGGAAAACGTCTCTGTAAATCTTGTAGTTTTGGGACCCTAAGCGAAATGTTTTGTACATTTGACCATAACAAAGACATGTTGTTTGTAAGCGATAACTTTTCTTCTTTATTTTGTGGCGACCTAAGTGAACCGCCAAGAATAAATCTGAGAAAGATTTTATGTCCATAATATATTTGCTTACTCTCACAAGACTCACAAAGTGAGCTGTGGCTGGAACGACAAAGTATTATTACATAATAGAATGTAATGTGATATTACAGCTATACACATTACACATATATAAATACACTCACACTGGCTACGTAAACGACAAACTTGTACTTGGGACATTATTGAGGATCGAGGATCGAGGACAAGGAAGAGAAAGAGAGAGAGAGAAAAGAGGAGAGAGCTTGAGAGTTTATGTGTGTATCCTTTTGATGCAGGAATCGAATCGGATGTTCTGGTTCTCTGACTCTAGATTCTAGATTGCCCCTTTTATATACTTTCCAATTTACAAATGTACCAAACTGCACAGTCCCTTATACAGGATATGCAATGGACAATGTACATAGTACATACATACACTTTACGACATGCCATTTTTCTATTTTCTCCACCATGTTCAAAGTTCATGTTTGTGCATTGTGCACTGTACATTGTGCATTGTGAATTGAAACTACTAGTAGATTTTCTTTCAACATACTTTAATCTTTTGCTTTCTCCGTTTCCCTTTCGCCAGCGTTTAATGCTTAATCTTTGAAATCCCGCAAATGTTGCATTATTCAGTTATTCAATTATCTCCATTTAGATTCAAATTTCTTGCTGACAAACTACTTTTTTTTAGGTTATTCCCTTGTCTTTTTTCTATAGCAGACTTTTGTAAATTGGAAATTGAAAATATATTTAAGCAATAAAAAATAAAAAATAAAAACTAATAATATAAAATATAAAGCATAAAAGTAATTTACAACCTAATAATAATTACAAAGTGAACAGAGTATTTATATTTATATTTATTTTTTATGGTTTTTGTTATGGTTTAAAAAGTTTTGTAAATTCATTACTCGGTGTTCAGTGCTCGGTGGTTTTGTATAAACTGTGACTAAATGGACATGCTGCACCATCCTTCTCGTCCTCGGCATCAGCGTCAACGTCATTATCGTATTCATGAGGAATATCAATTATCAATGCATTAATGCTAAACATGATAATCATGACAAAAATGAAAAGGTTTGGGGATACGAGTTTGGAGTATGGAGCTTGGATGAGGGACGACATTCAAAATGACCATGGACCATGAGGAAAAGTGGGAAATAAAAGGCTCGTGGGAAAACAGTTTTACTTTCATTTAGCTATTTACACTCCAACAGTAGACATTGGAAATTATATATGAGACATTAGTCATATTCCATTTTATCTGTCTTTAAGATCTCCCAATTCGCCCTTTTCCATGCTTTGTAGTTCATACTCTCTACATTGTGCTCATTTTACTATCAATATGAGATAAGAATTATATTATACAGTATATACTATATACAGATACAGATGTAGCACTCTGCCGCATAGACTGTTGACTGTTGAACACTGAGCACAAGAGAGAACGAGAAAGAGAGAGATGATCACTAAATACAAAGGATTGTCTAGATTCTAGATTTTAGATTCTAGATCGAAGATAATAAACAATAAATGATAAACAAGAGAAAAACAAAATAATAAAACTACATACAATTTACTATTTACAGTAATAAGACACTCCATTTCATACATTTTACAAGGATTTTGTTTTGTATTTTGTTTTGTGTACCCTTTTTTACTATTCCATTTTCCATCCTGCTAATAATAACAATAGAATAAACTGTATCAAATCGGACCTTTTGATCCCACAAATGATATTAGACAAGGGTAGCATTTTGTCTGTTTCTGTCTTTTGTTTGTCGGACTATTTTTACGTATCTTTTATTATTTTTTTTCATCCCATCAAATTTTCACAGACAAAATGAGCATTTAGCATTTAGTACTCTTTTATTTATACTATTTATTATTGTACATTGTCTATTATATAATATTGTGTATCATTGCTTTTCCATTTCCACTGGTACAATTTACAATTTCTATCATTTGTGTTTCTAATCTAATATCTAGTATCTACTTTAATCATAAAAGATGTGTAAGCCACAGAGCCAGAGAAAAATACTGTGTAATAGTTATCGACGGACGAGAGAGAGGATCTTCTGGAGAGACGAGAGACAAATGGCTAGACAAATGAGAGGGTTATACATTTTTGTACTTTATTTATATCCCGTTTTCAGAGGTTAGACGTGTATAATGTATAGTGTATATCAACTATCAACACGAGAATCTTTTTTTGATTTTGGCCTAGTCATATTACACATTACACATTACATTGTATTAGAAATATGAGCGCTATCCAATGTATTACATCTGTACAAAGATGAAATGATGGAAAGGAGACTCGGACGTTGTGTGTGGTTCAATTGCATGGCCAATTTTGTTGTTTCTGTTGAAGTGGGAGCAGAGATCAATTAGTTATTGAGAATTGAGAATTGAGGATTGAGAGGAGGGCAATTTGGTGTAGATTTGGAGTGTTTGAAGGACTCTTTTGTTTCGGTTATTGTACGGTGTACGGTTGTTTGCCGAGTGAGAGTGAGAGTGAGTGTGAGTATGTACTTTGTATTGTGTATGTTTGCTGTGTTGGAGATAGAGAAAGGGAAACGCGCTAGGGAATACATGGACATTGGACATATGTATGTGGTATGTGGCTGCCGTCGATCGTGGATCGGAAAGAGGGTGAGTTTATGTATGTCTACTCGTAATTCGTACAAAGTAAGTGTATTGTATGAAATGATGTGATACGATATGATCTACCTCTTCTGCTCTCTCAAATGTAAATACATAGAAACATACGTATGTATTCTCAAGGGGTGGGTGTTTTGTGTTTTGTGTTTTTGTACATGGAACATGGAGTATGTATCCACAATTTACAGGAACGAGGAACGATACATGTTACGTGTATTAAATGCCTTTTACTTGATACATGAAAATGATGATGGAACTCTGAGTACCGACGTCTGTTCATTCATTCATTCATTCGTTCATGCATTCGTTCTTATGGATACACTATACATTATACACTATACATACTCCTCACACGGAACAGTGGTTCATAAAAAGTGATTGCCTCTCTCTTCCTTCTCTTCCCACTTCTCTCTAGTCTACAGCGATCCACAAGATAATAAGTGGCCCACTGAAATAGCTCTAATCGTTTATTGCGTCCTAATGACTGCAAGCATGCAAAAGTTCTGTCTCTATTTAGTAAGTAATAGCTCACTATTCACTATCATGTCCATGCTCACCTTCCCTCACTTTCATTCTCACTCCTTCAATCTCCAGTCCCATACATGTACTTTGAAAAACTGGAACTGGAAATGTCTGACAACAACAACAGAGCACACAAAACAACTGACATCAAGAGCAACAGTGTACATGCTCTCAGCTCATTCTCAGTTCCACTCCAATCAACTTTAAACATGTACCCACCACCGTATTTTTATCCATGGCAGACTATAGACTATAGATTATACGCGAGACACTGTGTATGACTTTATGTATAGAATGTACATAAAATTCTCCCCCTTTCTCTGTTCTCTGCTCAAAAATGCTCTCAAATGCTCTTGTGGAGGAACAGAATATACAGTGTAGAGTCTACATGTTACAATTGTAATAAAGTTCTCCATTTGGATTATAAGTGATATTTTATTGGTTACATAACCTTGCCCGACAGAGTCGACAGAGTCATGATTGAGTATTATGACACAAAAAATCAAAACATGTCTAACACGGGAATTATTATGCATAGCTTTACACTTTACACTCTGTAAATTTCAACTGTAAATCTACGAGAATAAATCCATGCATATGTATTGTGTATATGTTACTTTAGAAGTTCAGTCTTTTTACATAATATCCCATTATTAACACCATCATGAGAAAGCAATAACAAAAACTATGTACATTTGTCTATCATTTATATTTTATACAGTGCATAATATAATAGAGAAGGGCAGGGACAGTTGGATATTGCATGTGCGGAAATGGTGGAAATACAAACTCAAGGGACCGACCAAAATTTCGGAAGTCATTAACACATACACAGTCGCATACACCAACAAACAAATTCCCTTTTTCTATTATACCCACAAACTACACACGATACACACTATGCACACTATGCACATTATACATGTACCACGTCTGCCCAATTTACAGCTAGTATGTAGTATCTAGTTTCTTGTATGTGTGTATGTATGTACTGGGCGCATTTACATCATAAGTTTGATGTGTAATGGGAGCTAAAAAGGAGCATTTTAATACAGTTGGAGTTGTTAGGAAATGGAAACTACTGTGAACGTTCCATAAGAAATGAAAAATATACATAACATAACATTTTATGTTCCTATATGCGTATGTGCTCCGCCGCTACATATTCACTTCAAGTTTCAAGTCAAAGATTCAATTTTATATCCCATATTCCATACATATATCGCGCGTATATTATTATGTATTGCACTTTTACTGTTCCTATATATAGAATGTAGAATGGGATTGAAAAGAACTGGAAACTGGAACGTGTATGCATAGAAAATAGAAACGGAGGAACGACTTAGCTTTTCTCTTTCCCTTTCTTCCTTTCCCTTTGAGCATCATTTAATATTATATACACATTAAGTGGCGCAATATCGCTTAATGTGAGAGAGTCATTTCTCTCTCCTCTCTTCCTCGCTCTGACACACAACTGACTTTCTCCATGAGAGACAAAACAAAGTGCAGAAAGAAAGAGTAACAGAGAGAGAGAGAGAGTGACAAAAAATGAATGGGAAATTCAAACTACAGTGCTCTTTTCTCTCATTGTCATTCTCCATTTCTCTATTTCTCCATTCGGCTTTTCCTTTCTCGTCCCCGTCGTTTTTCTTCTCCTCATTCCAAGTTGCAAGCTCCAAGTGAGTGTAAGTATTAGTCCTGAATGAGCTAGTTTCATATGGAAGTGAAAACTTTAGACTTTATACATAACATTACGTGTTATATGTTATAGGGACAAGGTAAAGGATGTAGAATGTACAATGAACAATGGACATACCCCTAGAACCTAGAACCTAGAAAAGTGCAGAAACAAGTGTAATGTGGGAAAAGTGTTATTATGTACATCTAGAATCTTGAGTCTAGAGTCTAGAATCTATGTAGAATCTACATGCAAGTGTAAGTGTACATTGTAAATGCATGTGCACATTTGATTTGAATGACAATGCCAGCCAGTGCCAACGACAATTGTAACGACAATGCCAATGGTTCCCCTTTTCTTCTCCCTCTCTCTTTCTTTTGAATACGACTTTAATGACCATAAACACACTACGTCTAACAATAAGTACACAATTATGCAAATCCCCTAAGGGATAAATTAGTATTAGTACTACTTCCTTTCTCCGCTTTTTAAGGCAAAGAATAAAAGAGGAAATGTATACCGTATATACTGTATACGTATAGATTATGCCCTGCATATTGCATATGCACATGTATTGGATCAACACATTCTTTTATACTTTAAATTGCATTACACTAGACACTGGACACCATACACATATTAGAAAACTTGTTCTTCTCTTCTCTTCCAAACCCAAACCAAACTATAGCCAAGCCTTTCGCAATGATTCCGCGCATGAATCAGTGCTATCAGGGATTCAGCGGTAACTTTATAGTAGTAAAACCGAAAAATGATATAACACGCAGACTGAGAACGGAGAAGTGAGAAAGAAGAAGACGGAGGTTCATCCAAAATCCAAAGCAATTCAAGTCTTTATGATCCTTTTGCAAACTCTGTGCTCTCTTGTAATGCTGCCTCCTTTTTTACGCCTTTTCAGTTTTGTGTGCTGTAGCTGAAAAGATTTTCCTTCTTAGATCTCATAATATAGTTTTTAAACAGCCTTCTACCCTTTGAATTTTCTATATTTTCTGTACAAGCATTCAAAAAATACACGCAAATATCATGAGACTATTATAAATATAATATATTCTAAATTCATAATTCATATTTTATATGTAATTTGTAATTGTGTTTTATAATATAAAACAATTTTCGAAGCGGATGTAAAAATTTTTTTACAGGTGAAAACTTGGGAATTGAGAGAAATGGAATGATTGAGAATTGAGAGTGAACATTGAATATTGTGTGTGATGTATGGTGTATGGGATATGAGATATGAGACGTCTGTGATTTTACCATTATTCATTTTTTACTCTAAAGTATAAAGTATAATGATCATTTTGCATGGTATTGTAAATTGTAATTCTCAAGTCGTAGGTCATAATAAATAGTTTTTTTATAAGAATAATGTCGATTCAAAAAATAAACAAGGATTCAAATATTCAAGTATTCATAATTCATAATGCATCATACAATTGCAATCGTTAGTGGTTATGAATCAAAGTTGTACCGTAATAATAACAATAATAACCTAATGTGACGTGTAAAGTCAAGAGTCAAGAGTCAAGAGGCAGGAGAATAAAGGCAGAAAAATATTTTGGTCAAAATCCTTGTTGTGCAGGAAAAGGAATTTCACTTACGCATATTTGTAAAGGTTTAGGGTCTAGTGTCTAGTACTATGTATTAGTAAATAGTAAATAGGTACTACTTTTTTGAAACTATTAATTCCCCTTCAGAATTCGATTAATGTATGCAATACACAACATGCAAAGAGTCTGTTAGTAGTAAAAAAAATATTGTGGAAATAGCAAGGACTTAGAAACTACAAACGCTTTCACTCGCTCTTGTTGTTGTCATTAGACATTAGACATTAGCCATTCATTCGTTTATTCTTATAATGAAAGTGTGTGAAAGTGTAGTCTCCAGTTTCCTTTACTCACAACTCAAAACTCACAAGTCACAAGTCAGTCTGGATTGTGCACATGCAATTTAGGTACTCTTATTAGACTTGGTCACAGAAAACATGACCAAATATACATTTGATATTCGATCACGCTTTTTGCATAATATTCTTATGGTTTCTCGCATTGATTCATTCATCCCTTTTCCTTTCTTTTCTCTCCATCTCCCATTTGTGAATAGTGAATAGTGAATAAAGAGAAGAGAAACGGGGAAAACGACTCCTGACTTCCTCTATGCTTTTACTCTCAGTCATAATACACTTAACAGTGTCATTAAGCAGTAAGTTTTCCTTTTTCCACTGCCCGTTTCTCCTTTCTTTTTCTCTTTTGTACTCGTCATGTGCTTTGTGTGGTCGTACTTGAATTTGTATTTGTATTTGTATTTGTATTTCATCTCTTTGTACATTAGTATTAGATATTATGTATGCCGCATTTGGTATTTGGTATTTATCAAGAAAAGGCCTTGGACTGACTGTTTATGAGCATTTCACTAGTTACTAGAGTGTAGAGTTAATAAGATGGGTAGATCAACTACGGAAGTCATTTGGCACTATATTATGGCACTTTGTATTCAAAATACTCCCCATTACCCATTTGAATCTGGAATCTAGATTCTAGAATCTAGAATCACATGTATATTCAACATTCAACATTCAACTGAAATTCATAAGTGCACAAAAACTCACTCAAAGCTCAAAGCTACTTGTTTTCCTGCTATTATTTTCTGACTGTGTCCTACAGTCTACAATGACAATAGACAATACGGAATACGGATAATATAATCGGTCACAGTAGAAAACTTGAGCTGTACATTGTACATTCAAAATACAGAACAAAAGCATCTAAAAAAACACATTAGTTTTTACAATACTAATGATCCTAATATTATGTATAATGTATCATGTAAACATTGGAATTGGCATTGTCGGTTGCCAGTTACAGCAGAGTCATACATAGTAAAAACTTTCTTTCCTCTGCTCTCTTTGGTCTGTTGGGATACTTGATTTTTTATTACATCATACAGGAACGTTTCAAAATCCTTTTTAGTTGTGCATCTAAAGAAGTTGTTTGGATTCAAAAGGAGTACGTAGAAATTATTAAATGCATGATGTATGATGCACGGTTTTATAAAATCAATACGGGGTAAAATACAAATTTTGGTATAGTTTTTCTTACAAATTATTCCATTTTTTTTTCATGTGCTACTTTTAACAATAAATATCGAGTGTCGAGTGTCGAGTATGAAAGATTAGGTTCTTCTGTTCTATGGGAAATGGAAACTTGTTGGTTTGTTTTCTATTTATAGTTTATAGCATTCTTTAAAAAAATTAAATACAATCTCATGTGTAGTGTTCAATTATTTTTTCATTTATATTTTCTACTGTTCAATTTTACCAGTGTCCAGTGTCCATTGTGTAATCAATAAATGTCAAATGTGTAATCAATGAATCCGTTTGTAAATGTACGCAATTTTGTTCATATGCATATGCATACATATTACCGGGAATGTTGTTTGTACAAACACAAACATCAAACATTCAAAAGGGCAAATGTTGGGCTCGTGCTTGTACTGTGTATCTATGACTTGTGGCTTTTGTAAAGGATATAAGAATATTTTGAACAGATTGTAAAACAACACGGGTGCACACTGCACACTACACAAAGTTATATATTGTACATTGCACAGTAAGGTTTACATAAATAAAAGTGATTGTCAATTGTAGTTATTAATGCAAAGTGCAAATGAATTAGCTGACCTTTATTTTTAGGATTTGGCCGTTTCCTTGGTCCAATTTTTTCATGTTAACAAGTCAGAATGGGATGGCTAAGCTTTTGTCAATTTTGTCTGCAACGTGCAAATACCAAATACACACGTTCTACTATCGACTATACATTTTACAACGTAAGAATGCTAATGTAATATTAAATATTATATGGAGGGAAGGTTCTACGTTGAACTGTATACATAAAGAGAGACATGAGTCTTGAGTACTACACACATATTATAATATAAAATCATGTACCTACAAAAACCGAAACAGAAGCACATTCATGTAATAAATATACGCGTTCTCTGTTAAGGGCTAACGTCATTCATATTTCATATGTATGTGGACGAGTTTGCTCGTATGCTATATTATGGTATATGGTAGTTTCTAATAAATTTAAATTTTAGTTTATGGATTTTGTGCTTCAGAATCAAGAATCAGAAACAACCGCCAGGAATTAACACGAAGGCAAGCGGTAATTGATATATGAAAAATTCAAGTTGATTTCAAGTTGACAGGTGAATTCTCTCCATAGAAAAGGAGAACAGGAGAACGGGCGAAGAATAAACAAAGCATTAATTATTCAGGAATCCGGATACATCCGCTTCCAAAAAGATACATGTAGTTGTAACTTTTGTCTCTTGTCTACTACGGTGCCGTAAGCGGAAAAATGAAGCTCTGTAGTCTTTACAATAGCCTGTATTATCTAGTATAGCGGAGATTGGAGTTTAGATTAATTGTTACAACCTCGATCAAAATGTTCCGACTTTAATTGGCCCATGTTACCGATGCTGTCTTTATCCTATTATATATGTTTCCCTAAAAATATATCGATTTTGAATTTATTCTTGAACGTCATATAGACAATAGAATTTGCAACTGCTTCAACATTTCATTGCAGTTCGTCATGTTCTGGCATTGACATTGGCATTTAACTTGGTGAACTCTGTTTTACGTTTAACATTTTTTTTTCTTTTTGGATATGATTTCTTTGAAAACAGTTCAAAACCTAAGTTTTATTTTTGAATTCACATATCTTTTGAGCTGTGTCCCTTACAAGTGGGATCCTAAATCGTGTCGATTCAATGTGGAAGAAAAAAATAAGGGAAAAATGATAAAGTGGAAAATAATATCAGCCGCTTGTTTTTTTCAATTGATTTTTGTCATCCTTCGCTTTTCATACTATTTTTACTACAATCTCCATTTAAGTGCAGCGCATAAATTAATTCATTTTTTGTGGATTGGGAATTACATGTTACCGTCTCTTTTGTATTGGAATCTACTTGTAAATCATTGTGCCTTTTTCAACTCATTTAATCAAATCCTTCAGTTTTGTGACCAGAGGAGAAACAGTAAGGATTTTTTAAATGTAAAAACATGCAAGACATAATAATGAGTCTAAAATTTTTATTTAAATATTTATCTTAATTTTTTTGCCGGGATTTTTAGAGCAACCAAAACTACGAGAGAATCTTTTCAGCTACCTGATGAAAAGTTTTGTATGGATTTCAATTCAAGTAACTGCTGTAAGTGTAATAATATTTCTGGATAATCCATCAAAACCCCAGTTTCTGTTCTCATTGATTTCAACTGGATGTAAAATTCGTTTACTAATCCTTCCTCTATTCTGTGCCTGGGAAATTTGCTCTTATACTTGCTGTTGGACTCTCGTCACTTTTTATGCTTTTTATCACTTGGGCTTTATTGAGATTTCAACTTGCTTGCTTCAACAATTACAGTAAGTGAAATTTTAAATTCAATTCAAAATAGTCAATATTCAATGAATACAACGAACAACGAACTGTGCTGTGGTTTTTTAAAACTTTTTTCAAATTTGAAATGTTTATAGGAAAAGTCGGACAACACTGGATTCAAATGAGCTTTTGCTCAAATACAGGACGTTGCAAATTCTGAACATTGGATATAATTCCTGTTCAGCTAAAATATTCTTACCCGGATTAAAAAATATTATTCTAGTTTATACAGTGGCTTACAACTTTGTCTCATTCCAATATTTTGAGGAGCTGAATTTCAAAATTTATATCATGTTCCCTTTGTTGTCAGCCTCATCTTATTTCTTCCAAGTTGTATTTTTTCCAAGGGCCGCTTCACTCCATTCTCGAACGCTGAGGATCGGCAAATATTTATTTCAACATGATCAAAGAGGAAATCAATCGGAGAATGAAAAAAGGAATAAATGTTATGCTCGTTCCTGCTCAGCATTAAAAGTGAAAGTCGGTGCACTATATATTTTGAAAAAAACTACAACTTTAAAATTTCAACAAATTATTCTATTCTACACCATTAAATTGTATTATTATCACAAATGATGCCCCATCGGCCCATCGACATGTGATTTACATTTTACATACTAAAATAAAACTTGGGGGAAAGAGCATTTTTTCGTTATGTGTTATTGAGTTTTGAGTTCATTTCTTTGTTTTCTTTGGTGATTTGGCTCAGTTGTTTTTGTTTTTTCTGGTGCTGTGAAACGCTAAATTTGCGGATGATTCTAAATTAGAGATTCGAGAGTCGTTTTAATTATTCCATAATCCATAACGTTATAGCGTTATGGACTACGACGTATACGTTGTAGTTTTTCCTCGATAATTTTCCGTTTGGTATAGTGTACACTGTAAACTGTACACTATACAGTTCCTTTCAGCACTCGTTTTCATTTTCAATTTTTGGAAGAGTTGAGTCATGTAGAGTGCAGAGAACAGAGTAGCTCTAAGTGGGAACAAATGGAGAGAAATGGAAGAGAACGAGTCGGCGATAGAGAAAGCTTTGTCTTCATTGTTCCTGTTTGTGAGTTGCTAATTTTCTGTCGAGATCCTTTTCTCCATTCTCTATTCGCTCCTTGGCTCGTTCCTTTTCTCTTTACTCTGTATACTGTATACCATACATGGTGTATGCATGCATCATGCATATCCGCATGTATATCTCAAAGCCCTGTCATTTATTACATTAATCTGCCATTTGCCATTTCGCGACGTTAGCTAGAAACTAGAACCTAGAATCTAGAGTCTAGAATCTAGAACCGAGATGCTGGAGACATTAGACATTAGACAGACGCTTTTCTCTAGTCATTGTTCTTTTAATGTACTCTTTTGAGATGTTCCGAGACTCCACCTCCCCAATCTACTTGCATAACATGAGGAGTGACGACAACGCAGTAGTACTAGAGTCTAGAGCGTTCTTCCAAGTATTAAGTATAAAGCGTAACCCATGGAGCAAGAATGGTTCGATAGAATCTAGAATCTAGAATCCATAGAATGGAACGAGAACGACGTAAAATGGCACTATTACTTACTTTGAGAGAAAGTGAATGAAAGAGCCTTCAAAAATCCCAAAGACTAAACTGCCAACTTCACTTAGACCTACCGTCATTGCGCGAATAGTTACCCTCCACGCAATAGTTGCCCAGCCTCAAATAGTTACCCAGTGCTGCGTGAAAGTACTCAAATAATTGCCCATGCGAATCCTATGCTTTGCAATAGGTGGCAGCTAGCATCGTATACTTGCCCAGCCTTTAATAGTTACCCAGTACGCACGAAAATATTCGAATAATTGCCCAGGGTAACTATTCGCGCAATGACGGTAATGCTAAAACGTATATAATCTCGTCCTTTGTTCTCCTTTTATCTTCCTTTTCTCTCCTTTCAACATCAACTTGAACGTCAGCATCAGCATCAGCAGCACCATCACCATCATTTACATCAACATTACCATAATCATCATCACCACTACCATTACTATCCTATACTATCCAGTCTTCTTTAATTATTTTCCGTCTCCCCTCTCAACTCTCTAGTCTCAACTCTCTAGTCTCAAGTCTCCAGTTTCGAGTCTTTACTCACTCGCTCCTAATAACGTCTATCACTCTTTCTATCATTCCATCATTCTCAATTAAATGTCTAAAAAATACTTTTAGCCTGGCCTTGGTTAAAATAAAATAACCAAACTACTAAGCTCTAAGCTACAAACGGTTTTTGTATTTATTTATTTCACATGTGTAGGGGTTTCTAGTTTCTATTCTTTTTTAATTCGAGTACTACTTTTATATTTTGAAATTTTAATTTTAATTTAATAGCAATGATCTTTCTCTCCAAAAAAAACAAGGGAAAGCGATCGAAGGAGAGCAGGCGTAAGGAGTAAGGAGCAGGTAATTTTGTAACAAAAAATGTAGAGAATATAATATTCGCATAAATGAGTATGCTTGGAAGTTGGAAGTAAAATTTTCATCGTCTACAGTCTACAGTCTACACTGTGTAGTTTTTTTATGGTGGATTTTGTAGAAAATAGAAAATATGGTGCGCAAAACACCAAAAAGTTTGGTACACGGTCCAAATAGGTTTAAAGTCTGAAGCATTTCCAACTTCCAACTTTAGAGTAACAGGGATATATGCTTTGGCGTCTAAAGCACAGTGAACATTGTAGAGTAAAGAATGTAGGCTGGCAAAGTAGCTATAGAAGTTGGAGCATGTTGCACTGGCACTGGCTGAGCTGAGTAGGAAATCTTTTATGGTGAAGACAGAGAGATGTGTGGTTATCGAACAAAGCGATTTTTGTGGGGTAAACGAAGGATTTCACAATCTTTCAGGCACGCAAACGCATACATACAACATACTCCTGTATAGTTGAGGAAGATAGACGGAGAGAGAGTTAGAGTAAAGTATCATTTAGACACTAGAATCTAGCATCTAGCATCTAGAATCCAGAATCTAGGAACTATGGTAGAAACTTGGAGCTGGCAGAGTAAAACAATATGTAAATAAACCAAAAAAGTAAGTCTAGTCTCAAGTCTCAAGTCTCATACATACGAATCAACATTGAGCATTTGAGCTCAGTAGAATGTAGAATGTACAGTGTACAGAGTATAGCAATAGAAGAGAGAAAGAGAGATGAAAGTTTCCCTTGCGAAAGTAAGTAAGTAAAGTATCCACAAGTTTTCCACAAGAAGGGAAACTCTAACAGGGTAATGGCTTCTATCTTGTATAGTTGTGTTCTACTCAATTATGTATTCGTTTCATAGGGAATCGAATCAAAATCAAGATTTTCAAGCAATGGCAACCCATCCGTTTTATTTACTGCTTGATACATCTTACATCTCCTTCCCTCTCTTTTCGTTCTCTTCTCTCTACTGCTTTCTCGGATTTTGGATCTTCTTTTTCCTCGTCTTTAGTCAATCTCTCCTCCAGTCTTTCATCCGTTAGTTTAGTTTTCGAGATCTAACTCGCTCTTTCTCCACCATCTCGACTGTGTAAACTTTGTAAATATCTTATTATGTATTCACTTCGAGTGGCTTCTCCAATTCTCCAGTACTTGCCAAAATTTTCCCAAACCAGCCAGCCGTCCAAATCGAAATTTCTTCTCTTTCCAACCATATCCTCTTCATGTACATTTTATATGCGCTTACTTGATACGTACATAAATACACAAATACATACATGTTGGAGTGCTACTAGACATTATATTAATTATATATTTTATATGATGTACTTTATATGTAGTGCAGTGTGCAGCATGTTGTTTTATCTACACTCTACACTCTACACCCTACGCGTACATTCTTGAAAGTAGCATTTTGTTCGTTAACTGTACCTGATGCATGTAGAATGTAGAATTTAGAATATAGAATCTAGAGTGTGGATTCATATCAAAAATTTACATAGTATAATTATTATTGTTGAATTTTTATGAGGTAGCGTATCAAATCTACTTATTTTTATCTACTCAATACTCAAGCCCTCAACTTCTTCAAATCTTTTTGCGATTTAAATTTATGATGGATAATGTACAAATCATGACAAATAATGGTTCAACTATGTTTTTTCTGTTGCCTCTTCAATCGTCAGTCAATAGAAAAATGGAAAAGTTAATAATAATTGGGAATTTATCAAACAACACAAAAAATATAAAGCAACCAAAATTGCTATAAAATAAAGTTTTTTATTCTTGAAAATTCAAAATAATAGGCAAATTTATTTTTCTAAAACACATGTTTACTGTTTACCACTTTCTGTTTGGAGTTTAGAGTTTGGAATCCAATTTATTGCATATTTCATGTATTACAATTTAGAATTTATGCACATTATTTTGTAATCAAATAGAATTTAGAATTCAGAAGGATATTGAACACACATGTAGAATCAAGAATGTAGAATGTAGAGAGAGAGAGAGAGAGAGTCTGACAATAAATTACATCATGATTACTGATAAAGACGATGAATGTCGAATGCGGTGAGGGTTTTGTATAAAGAAAATCATTCTATTACATGACTTTGTGCATGGAATATGGTAAATATTTTGATTACAAGATTAATAAGGAAAGCCCCAATGTTTAGATGTTTAGATTTTAGGGTTTAGGAAACTGAACATTGAACATGGAACACAACATGTTCAACGTTCAATCTACACAATACACAATAAATAATATGTATAACTGCCAAAAATTTGTGTACGCGGCTTATTGCTTTTATAATGAGGAGCTTGTGCATGTACAAGAGTAAGTAAGTAGTAAACGAGCTAAGAGATTCAAAAGGGACCCAATGACGAAATGAGATGGGACAAAAGTTGACATCCAATTTTCAAGTTTGTTTTACACAATAATAATACTAATAATACTAATAGGAAGAAAAGCCGAGTGAAGGCGACGCACGAGAAGGCGGATATAATAATAAACTGTCATCATCATCTCATTTTCTCGTTTTCTGTGTTGTATGTTGTATGACGACATTTTCGACGCCACGCGAGACTCGAGACTCTAAACTCGAGACGCGAGAACGAGAAACTCTCTTAAAATTCTGTAAGCACAGTTTTAGCTTCCGACAGAACGTGATCTGATCATTTCATTCTCTTTCCTAGTTTTTCAACACTTCCAACTTCCAACTTCTAATCCATTTTCTTATATGTAACCAATAACAAGTTAAAATTCCTTCTCTTTCATATGGCGACAAAATCTTTGCCCTTTTAAACTCAATTTCAAATCTCGAAAAATCTTGAAGAATTATTATAACACTGAAACTCTAAACTCTATCAAGTTATCAAGTACTTTATGTCTATTGTTTATTGACGTCGTGTAAACTCGTATTGCACTCTTGTACCTCGTATCTGTTAAATAACAAAAAATTTGGAATAACAAGGAAATTCATGTTTATGATTATCAGCATTTAGTTTGGTTTAGTTTAGTTGGACAACATCCTACATAATAATAATAATAATTTAAATCGTTTATGTATTCATTATACATACGAGTGGACAATGGGCAACAAAGTATTTTCTTTATCATTTTAATATCATCCTGTTGTTGTGTTGAAAGCTTATGATAATTGTAGCCTTCCGTTTAGAATTCTAAATTTTTAAACGGTCTCCTTTATACACAATGCACTCAACTCGCTCGTCAGCACAGTGACTACAAAATACAAAATAATGAATGAATACAATGAATACATGAACTGACATACAGGTAGAAACTTTAGTCAGTTTTACTTGTACTTATCATAATCATAATATTTTATGTTAATCTTTAATAGTTCAAGCTAAGCAATAAAAAATACTTTTTATTTGTCTTAGAACTTTGAGCAATTTAGAATAATTCACCGATTCCGATTGACAGTTGATAAAGAAAATAAACATGGCAATTAAAATTCTTCAACAATTATCCATCATCTTTGCATTTTGCATACTACTATTATGATTATTGATTATTCACTCAGCTGATGTACTAAATGAAACAACACGAGGGATTGTAAATTTTGTTTGGAATTGTCAGTGATGAAATTCCATAATCCGGTAACAATCTGTGCTGTTGTACTTAACTGTTTTTCCATTGGGTTTTTCAAAAGTGGGTATAAAGTATAAAGAGGAACGGAAGGAAATTCCAATTCTACTTCCAATTTGCCTGTGTACAAATTTGGAGCATTTAGATCGAGGCTGATTCGTACAAGGTACAAAACATGCATAAATGATGTACTCGTTCCTAATTATAATAAAAATGTTAAACAAACTATCTACTATGCACTCCTTTACTATTATACAATGCAGTTAGCAGACAGGAGAGCAATACTATTGAGAAGAAAAGTGTATGAGCGTAATAATAATAATAATAATAATGAGCGAAGCTCCCAAGCAGAAAATTTGACTTTGGCATGATACACCATACTACCATACACCGTACACCACATCCACATGTAGGTAAGCTATTTGCTAGTCACAGTGTCTATATAAGGCACAAAAAACAAGGTTGAACGCGCTGAATGAAAAGTATAAGGGAATTTGATATCATGTTTTGTAATGGGATTTTTATAAGATTTGTCTACAATCTACAATTCATAATATTATATACACAAAACACAGCACACGGGATAAACGACTTGGAAAAAGCACGGAGGATTAAAATACTCTCATGCATTGCTATGTATTATGCACTATACACATTTACAATGTACACATGTACATGTGAAGACAACTATGCAGAAAAGACATCCGACATCCGTCAAATATCTACATTATATTTCATGTTATTATACATTGTACATTTTGTTTGTATATTGTATATTGTACACGTATTTTGTGTCAGTTAGCAGTAGTGATAATACTATGTCATAAAATGACAATTCTCTATTATAAAAAAGGGTAATGATTTGTACTGAATCCTCATCGTCATCGTCATCATCAGCACCATCATCTTCATTGTGAATTTTATAAATGAATTACTTCCATCCATACAACTTTGAAGACCAATTTTTACCTAGTAAATTATTCATAAAAGAATATGTACATGTACATAGAATGTAGAAAACTATTACCTAATTGCAAATCACTTTCAGCTATATGCATGCATTACGATTCGTGATTGTAAATTGTGACTGATTTATAAATTCAAAACCTAGCTTGACGACTTCGACTTGACTTAAACTTTGTATTACGCAACACTCTTGTTTGAAGTTCGTCAAATTCTCAAAATTGAAGACTCAAGCCTCAAAACTCAAAACTCAAGACTAATGACCTTCATTTATCACATAATGCACATAAATACAATTGTCATTCAAGAAAATCACATTTGCGTGCATGAACATTGGACATATTTAGCACATTAAATCCTTCATTAACTCTTTGTCTAAAGTCAAAAGTGGAAGAGATTAAATTTTTCACACACAAGTACTTCCAACTTCCAAATCAAATGTTTTAATCAGTAAACTACGAATTACGAATCATATTTCAGATTTTAGGCACTTGCTAATTGATAATACTGCGTGTATTTCATATCTTACTCGTATCTTGTATCTCATGATTTGCATAGATCATAGATCAAAATATTTCCATATTACATTTTTATTGCTGTAAACACTTTTAAATTAAAAATCTAATGTCCAACTTCCCTTCTCTCACTTTCTCTTACATAACAAATAATTGAATTAAAAATATATATGCGAAAATTAGGCAGAAATATTTGTCTTCAAAAGTACACACGTTTCAGAATTTTCACGAAGAAATGTACAGTTAAATTATGGCTGCTAAGATTTTACAGCTAAAATTTGTCGTCGGCTTCAACATTCAATGAATAAAATAAAAATCCTGTTATTAATATGTAAGTGATTTTTATGTTGGATTTTTTGTCTCTGTTGTCAATTGTCATTTGTGTTGAACCTTAAGCATTGAGCAAAATTGAAAATTATGTAAATCATGAGAACTGATTACCTATTGTCTTTCTTCTGATTCACTTGTTTACCTTTGTTTTCTGTTTACTGGTTTTGCAAATTACGAAATTACACAACCGAATTATAAATGAAGGTTAAGCCATCTTTTGAATCATGTCAAAGGATTTGAGAAAAAGTTGTCCCTCAAAAATACGACAAGTCAAATGTCAACCCAAAGCTCAAAACTCAAAACATTCCATTCATGCAAGTTTTAGGTTAATGAGACATTTGACAATAAAAAATGAGACAAATATGCGGATTATATGGAAGTTTCACCCCTGTGTCTCTTGACTCTTGACTCTTCAAGTTTACAGGTTCAAAAATAAAAAAAACAAAACTGTTAGCTGATGTAACTTTAAGTGTCTTTAGAATCTAGAATCTAGAATAATGGAAACTTAACTCAAGTATGAAATGAAAAATGACTTTTTGATGCACCTCTTGCACTATGTACACATGTATCATATACAGAATACAGATTACAGATGCAGGCATACCACACAGTCAAGAACCCAAAATCCAAAGCAAACCATTCACAATACTTCATCCTTATTGAGTATTACGTGTAATCTGTAGCATACATATGTAGATGCACATTACATATTACAACTGCATTCTACATTCTACATTACACATGAAGGAGCAGAGCAGCATTTAAAATTGAAATTATACGAAACACCAACAAGCAATAGCATAAAAATATTTTAAGGGCAAAGTTGTTACGCTCATTACATATTTAATTCATGGTGGCCCGTCTGATCAAGTTAACACTTTATTTAAAACTGATGCAATCAGAATTAAAAGTCGATGCAGTTTGCACATAAAAACCACAAACTAAAGTATACGCAAAACTAGATTTTTTAGTTGCTGCTCCTACACGTATTTGTATATTATTAGTGTAATATGTTTTACGAATTCTAGATTCTAGTTAAAAAATCTATTTTTTTCATGTAATACTCGATTTATTTAAATTTATGCACAATGAAAAAAGCACATTTGAACGCTTTATTTTTTAACAACGTTTGCAAGACAAACAGTTTCAGTAAGTTTCAGTAAGTTTCAGTCTCAGTGTAAATTGTAATGATTAAGTAAACCAATTGACATGTTCAAATTCAACAAAACTGAAACAACTTGGTGTGAATTTTCTGAATTTTTGTGCAGTTCTTATGCAATTACGATGCATTTTGTATTTCGTATTTCATATTTCATATCCAAGTTAGTTTATTTCAAGAAATAGTGCAAGTATCAAAATGATGTAATATTGTGGAATAGCTGGCTGAATGTACGTGCAGTGTGTAGCAACTATTATTAAATATGATTAAAACAATCAAATTACTTTGTGTATTGTGTACCAATCTGATTTATACTATGTACAACTGCCAAAACATGAAAAATTATGTATAATTTTCTTGTTGTCGATTCCCTTTTCCTTCCTAAAACATCGACCAGCAGCCAGAACAGAGAACATTCAGCCATTCAGAATTTTGACTCCGGAAACTCATCTAGAACAAATAGGTACAGAGAATAAAGTGCATTTTATGTTAATTAATTTCATCATGATTTAAATTTGTGTATCACAAATGGTGTTTTTGAGATATTATTGCTTTAAATGTTACATTTGTTTGTTTAATCCAGTTTAAATGCTCACGTTAATATGAAATACATTATGCATGTACAATGTACACTTTGGGGACTATTCACAATTCACAATACTTACTAATAATATTTCAGTTAACTTGAAGGGGAAAACATAAAAATTATGTGTATTGCAAATTGTAATGTGTACTGTGTAATGGGGTTAGTATGGAAAAATAAAGAAGGCAGCCAAAAGGAGTCATAATAGCAAAAGTCATGCCTCCTTAATCCAAATTAGTTTCTTTCTGGTATATATAAAGCACTTGAGCTAAAGATGAATACATAACAGTTTGAGTTCAACCTTTGAGCTCAATAGGTTAAACTACATACACGTGCTTTGGAATTTGGAATTTTGAGCACATTTTGAACAAGAAGTTTTTCAAGTGTCCTGTGAATATTAGTTTTTATAAAATTTTAAAGAGGATTTTGTGAACTTTTGAGTCTAAATCTAAATTTGTAAAATATATATAGTGAAATGAAAGGATTCATAACGTTTGTTCTTGTGGGCTCCATAGCCTTTGTGATAGCGACAAAAACCTCAACATCATCCGAATCATCACCATCAGCACCCGAAAAACCATCCACAGCAACAGGAACAGCAGTAGCCAATGTGAATATCCCATCAGAAGCGGACGTTTCAAATCTTAAAAGAGAAGCGAGACAGTTGACTTTTGATATTCCCTTTCAACCATCACCCCAAGATCAATTTAAGCCCCAGGATGAAACCATTCCCTTGTCAGGCCCTTCAGGCCCCTCATCAGGTCCAGGTAAAAAAGAACCTGAGGATTTAGAAGGGCCACCAGAACTGAATGATGAACGTGATGGACGTTCAAAAAGTCTGCCAAGGGATGATGAGGAAGACTTTGAAAGTCGATCCTTAACCGGACCATCCGGACCTGTAGATCTTCCAGGGAAAGGAAAGCTCGCACGTCATGCATATGAAGATGACGCCAACAACACCATTGATACTGCATCCACTGGACACTATGGACATCAGATTCATCAACCTCATGGACCGCATGGACATTGTGAGTTGAGTTTTGAGTTTTAGTGACCCTTCCTTTTTTTAAATCAAAATCAAAGAACTACGACTGCGATTCGCAATAGATAAAATTTAATGTGAAATATGGTGAATAAAAATGTCACGGAATCGTGAATTTTGTCTATTTGTTTATTTCTCTACAGCTTTCACTCCAAGTTATGGACATGGAGAAGAACACGGACACGAACATGAACATGAGCATGGACGACATCATCACCCGCCATCACACAAACCCTTAAAACAGAGTGTCGTTCATCGTGATCCACATGCTCATTTTAATGAATACGATGGTAAATTATTATTTCTTCTTCATACTTTTCTATCATCTATCGTCTATCATCAATATTTCTCAAAATTTTGAAACTTAGAACATTTTAATATTTTCCTCTTAGCCATTCGCACGCAAGATCAAGATCGTCAACATCAAGTCTACCCATCTTCTGGCTACAATAAGGTAAGAATTAATAATACATGGAAAATAAAAAAAAAAAGCATTACAGCACTTTTCAATTAAGTTAGCTGGATACTCGATAACAATTTTCCTCATAAAATTTATCTGTACTCCAAACTCTAAACTCCTAAGTTCATACGCACACTTGATACCTGCGTTTGCAGTACACGTTCGGCAGTGTCGTAGGCAGTAGGCAGTTTATCTCATTTTTCTCTTTTCTGAAAATGATGATGAAAATCATTAAATGTTTTTCCACTTAACAAGTGATTAATGGTCAAAATGAATAATTTGCCAAATGTATTTGATACTACAATGATAATACGTGTACCATCTCCATTAAATGTACAATGTTTACATGTTTTAGAGGGAGTAAAAAACTGTAAGCATAATAATACAATATTATGTACTTGTAGCACATTATACATTATACCCAGTCAACTTGTAAAGATTAGAGGGAGAAGGAGGATTCATCCAGGTGTGAAATGGCTTTTGTGCTTTTGACTTGTGCATTTATACATAATATTTTTTTTGTATTTACAATTTACAAGCACGGGAGTGGACACGCACATTCACATGGAGTTTATGGCCAAAGCCAAAGCCATGGCGGTTATGTAAGTCCATCATTATATCATGTGTATTGTGTTATATAATGTATCATGTAAAATGCTACCACTTTAAAATTTGACTTAGAATTATGATGTATAATGACGTTGACTGTATACTGTATAGTGTATAACATGATGTAATCATTTTCTTCCTTTTCCTCAACTCCCATTAAATCCTTTGACTACATAATATGATGTTTCTTACGAAAGGGAAATTAATTTAATTTAATGGTAAAATGCCTGTACACTGTACAATGCACAAACTACAAACGCGTGTACAGTTTACACGCAAAGTATTTAATATTTAATACAGTGACTAGCTATTTGACTACTTATTTTAATTGGTGTAAATGATCATGTACTTGTTTCATCATTTATCATTTATTATTAATTAGTAATAATTATTACTTTTATTTTTATAGTTTCATACAAGTGACACAAGTGTCTTTTGAGTTTTGTGTCTTATTTTTTTTTTAAATATGAAAGAAAATGAAATGAAACTCTATATTGAAACATGTATTTACAGGAAAAACAACACATTACTCCATATCACTATGATCCTCATATCGCCCCAGAGTGTGCCCATAAAAATAGATACTACTACAACCTCACATTTTGCCTGGAAGATGCGCATTACCCCTCTGAATCAATATTATGGTATGAATTGAAAATGTTCAACTAATTATTACATGAAATCCCATGTATACGTAAACTGTGAACAAGGTGTGAAATTCGTGTCATAATTAACTGTAAACTGTAATAATATTTTTCTTTTACAGGGCTATTCGACAATCTGGTCACTATGCTCAAAAATTGATCTCTGACATCACATATCAGTCTGCTGATAATACAGTTGATGGTCTTACTCGAGCTGAAGAAGAAGGTAAATAATTATTTATTTACATACTTTTGCTTATTTTTATAAAAAAATCCGAATAATCGTACAGAAAGTATCAATGTGCAGTTGACAAATAGAATCAAAAACAAAAACAAAATCTCATGTATTAATTTATTTACAGGTTATACATATTCTCACTATTTCGGTGGATCTCATCAACAGCATCATCACATGGATAAATACAAACCTCCATACACGTAAAATATCATACCAAGACAAAAAAACATTATTTTGAATCTTGAACACACAAAATACAGATGTAAAAATTGACAATAATTATAATCATGCCACTTTCTTTTTCTTTTTTCAGTGGATATTCATACTCTCACGAATATTATAAGAAAGGTGGTTATATCTGCCCATCAAATATTTACTACGCTAGACCACGACGTGCTATGAACACGTATGGAAAATGGAAGGTCATCGTCAATTTAGATCATCATCCTGGATCATCTCATGGATCCTATGGACATGGACACGGTCATGGAAAACAACCAAGTTATACTCAAACACTCCGATTGGAACAATGTGTTTATGCTAATGCTCCATGCTCATTCATCGATTCTCATGTCCACTCTCGATGTCTCCAGAAACATAACTTTGTGAGACTTCTTTCATGGACTTATGAAGAAGGGCTTCATATTGACACTTTCAAGATGCCAATTTCTTGCAGCTGTCACATTCAACAACAAGTTCATTTCTATCAACCAGAACCGCCTCATCACCACCACCATATTCCTCATCACCCTGCTCCCGCTCATCCCATCTCTCATCCATCTCATCATTACAGCAGAGGGAAAAAATAAATAAAACAACAATACACACAGTGCACAGCTGAAAATTTAGGTTATTTAGCACACTTGAATTTTTTTTAAAAAAAATTGCGAATTGAATCAGATTACAGACTACATACGCACAGTGTCAAGTGTCAAATGTCAAATCGCAATAATTAGTACATGAAAAGTGAGAAGGAAACAAACTTTTGAAACCAACATTACAAATTTTGAGTTTTAAATTAATTATTGAAAAATAAATTATGAAAATAAGAATACGAAATACGCTAATGTTTAACGGGCAGTGTACCTTTTGACTCTCATTCTAAATGCATTAGAATCTGCAATTATCATTGGAGCCCGAACGG
>JAQGBH010001351.1:0-33758 GCA_034698265.1 Sminthurinus aureus | reverse complement strand
TATGTGATGGATAACGTTGAAAGTATGCTACATTTAAGTTATTACTGGTTTGCGATTTGTAGGTGACAAATGAGAGTAGTTTGAATTTTTGCAAATAGTGAAAATGTGTAAATTTGAAAACTAAAATCTGCTGGATTTTGTATTTTTACTAAGCAGTAAGGCAAAGTAAATTCATGTGATATTAGCTGGTACATGCCCTGAGTTTGCTCTACTTTGACCTTCAATATCTAGTTCGTATTCAAAGAAGAAGAAGGAAAACTTTAGGTTTAAAGATGAGTTCTTCGCTATTGGTCAGTCAAACGTTTTCTCGATAGTTCTGACATACAGATTGGATTTTGTTATCAAGAACATATCACAGGACAAGGCCACATTCTGTTCTGTCTATGGTACAGTTTTGGGAAAATTACATGCATTTACTGGCAAGAGCTGTGAAAGGAGAGGGAGGCAAAAAAAACTGGTTGAGCAAAATGGTCCTTTCATAAATCGAATTTTTCACAAAACACCCTGTGCAAAGTTGAAGCCACATGAAGTCTCCAACTACGGTATACTTCTGGTCTTGCCTTCTGTTACTATTTTCTTTTTGCAGCTTTGGAAAAATCCTTTAGACCTAGAATATTTTTGATGAAAATTAAATCAAGTCAGTTTTCAAAGCACCTTTTGACTTCAAACAAAAATTATTTTTTTCTCGTCCTAATGCTCCAATATGATAACGACGGAAGTACTGTACAAAGTGGACTGGCGAGTACTTTCAACAAATTTACTGAACTTTTCTGTATCTCTTATTTCTTGAGAGATAGTCCCAATATTTCTTTCATAAGTAAACACCCTCGTATGTGTAATGTGTATACTTGCTTGTGTTGTGCACGGCTGGGATGTTGTATGAAAGGATGAGAAAAAAAGCCTTGCAAATCCCCATTGGAAGGATGGATAGCAAGGAAATTTATCGAGTACGGGTGTGATTCCGATTAGCTCACAGCTTAATGGAGCGGTTCGAAATGATAGACTAAACTGGAAATTTTCACTCCATTGAGTTTTTCCATGTTTTTAGCTTTCGGCTTTCGCCTTTCGAGTTTCGACTTTCGACTTTCGGTTTTCAGCTTTCGTCCTTCCTTCCTTATTTACTTGCACACAAAGTCCAAAAGTTGTCAATTTTCTTGGTTTTTTGGTTCCAGGCATCTTGGGCGCCTACAACCTCTTCCATCCAAATCTCATATCATGTACCAACCATATATGCATTTTTTCCACTGCTACCGATATAAGAGTTGGACTACAGAAATTGCAAAATCCATACATAAATTGTACGTCGAATGTGTTGGCAACAAGACTAAGCGGATATGCACATGTTGAAAATTTTGAAAGGAGAAAGGCCAAGGAGGTTTCATCATCTTATCTGTTAACTTGCATGTATAGTCATGGATATGACTATACATTTTATAATACACAGTATACAGTATACAGTGTACATCGTACATGGTACATGGTACATTGGTACATTGGTGCATATAAAAATTTGTCGATTGTAGATACACGTGTGTTTGTAGTTACCTGTTCAAAACATTCAATAGGCACGCAACTGCTCACTTTTATCCGCTCCGATTCCCAGAATTTGCTCACTACCCATTGAACAGTGAACAGTGAGCAGTCAACAATCAAAAGTCAAGAGTCTGTCGAAACTGTTAAGTACAGAGAAGGAGAGAGAAGGAGAGAGAAGGAGAGAGAAGGAGAGAGAAGGAGAGAGAAGGAGAGAGAAGGAGGGAGAAGGAGAGCAAGAGAGAGAGAGAAAGTACAGGAAAAGTCAACCAAGCATGGGCTACTTCCTAAAGGAAAGTCTAGCCCGCACTAGCTTGACTTGACTTGACTTGACTCGACTTGGCTTGACGTTCACGATGTTGGATGTTGGTTAGATAGCCCACGTCGTTTAACTGTCTAAGTTGAAGCAAAAGTTTGATTTAGTTTTAGATTTAGAAGCAACTCAGTTTCAAAATTCAATAATTCAACAACAAACAACAAACAGCAAACAAATCTTTTTACTTTTACCAAACCCCCCTTCTCTCTGTTCTACGCTCTCTTCTTTTCCATCAACAGGGCACAGGTACTACAATACTACATGTCCTGTCTTCTACATTATATCGTATGATGGACGTAAAAGGCTTTCCAAGTATTATGTTGTTGTTGTTTGTTTCCGAATTGTATTTATTTGTAGTTCCTACTAGATAGAAAATGAACATACAAATCACGTCGAAACTTTTCTACCTGTCTACATTCTACAGTCTACTGTCTACAGTAGACTGAATACGACTAGAAGATATAAACTAGAAGGATGGCGTATTGTATAAATGACAAGTTAGTCCATTGTCCAGTGTCCATTGATAATTGATATATTGATAAAAAACCGTTTAGCCATTTTCACCTGTTACAGACAAAGCCAACGTCAAAGGCTGATTACTTCAATTATATTAATTGTGGTTTATTTACTACAATTATTCGTCTCAGTGTGGGTTGTAGGTATTTCACAAGTACAGGACATAAATAGGAAATATATATACAAGTTAGCTTCAGAATGTAGTTTGTAGTTCGTAGTGTATAGTTGGAAATTGGAGTATGCACGCTAATGCTTAAGCACGAAATTGAGGGGATGATTGAGGATTCCAAATTCCATCTCAATTTGATTAGGTTAGAAGGAAACGTATCTGAGGCTTAGGATAAAGTACAACATGCAACATACTAGTACAGCGTATAAGTAAAAGTAAAAGTAAAAGTAAATACTTTTTTCGTGATCCGCCGATCAAGTCCGTTCTCCATTCTGCTATATTGAAAACTCTACTTTCTACTTAAGCCAGAGTATTCATACGTAGTATTTATTACATGGTGCATTTTCATGCCACTTGAGAGTGCAGAATATAGTCAATATGATATATTATATATAGATGAGAAGCTAAAGAAGGAGGAAACTTGTCTACTTGCGGCACAACTAGAAATTAGATATAAATGTGTGTAGGCTTAGGCATAGACATAGAAATAGAAACAAGAGTAGAAAGAATCAAGACTTTAGTTGGACGTAGACATGATGAAAGTGGCTGTGAACAAGAGACTAGAGTTTAGAGTCTAGAATCTAGAGTGTAGAGTTTATAAAGTACGAAAGAAAGAAAGAAGGGAAGAAAGCGAGTGAGTAAAAGTGAGAGTGTCTGTTGTGAAGTTACTTAGTTTCACTATTTACTGTATACTGTATACTATGGAGATGGATATAATATATTATGTACGTGCATAATCTCTAGCTATTACCAAGATCTGTAAGACGACTCTTTGCAACTTCATCTTGAATCTTGAGCATTTAATAAGAACAAAGTTGCTTCTTTTACAGTGCTGTGTTGACTGTAGACTGTAGGGTGTAGGAGTGTAGGATTCAACTGGATTGGATTGCATATACTGAATTTACTTGTTAGTTCATCACACCATTGAGGAGGAGAAAGCCATGCCATATACGCCAGACCAGACCATACCAACCCACACCACAGAAATGCACAACAACTATGTATACGCGTAGGCGGTAGACAGTAAACAGTAGATCGCACGAGCTCAGTTTACAAAATATCAATATAAAGTAAAGTTTCATCCTTTCAGTTGCATGTTCGATGTTGGATGTAAACAGTTATAAAATGAGAATTTCTCCTATTCCATCTCTTTTATACAATACATTGTATATTGTATACTGTACATCTGTACTGTGTATTGCGTACTCTGTATCCAAATGTGTCTTTCAGGAAAGGCCACAGTTCTTTCTTCAATGACGACTATAGTGGCATTTATTTGTATGTACATGTATCTGTATACTGACTCTAGTTGCCGTTAGGTTCTTCTTCTTGTTCCTCTTCCTCTTCTTCAAGTTGACTTGAGCTGAACTGAACTGAACTGAGCTGAGTTGAGATGCACAGAGTTTCCCTGTGAGGAAACAACAATGACTTGTTTTCAAATTAATTGGTGGATTTTCCCTTTACATACATACTGACAGTAAAAACGTGCACTTGTATCTCTCTCTCTTACAAGCACAAGTAGAAAGTAGAAGTACGAGTAAAGTAGACAAAACTCACTCAGGAGTCTCCACAGACCAGTAACTAGCTATTTCTACTTGTACTTCTATTTCGATGTATTTTGTACATCTCAGTTACGACTTAGGCCTACAATGACAACAGCAACAACAACGCCAACAACTGTAAGAGAAAGAAGGCAAGTTGAGAACAGTTTTCAAGAGGAAGTAGATGAGATGAGAGAACTGGAGAGCCGGAGTGCGTAAGAAGTTATCCAACTTTGTATCATGCACACTGCACACTGAATACTCCATAGTCCATAGTCCATAGTCCATGTAACAGTATCTACCGAATGCACACTACCGCTTTCTCATTTCTCCTCACTTTGTATTCGGATCTGAAAAACAAAACTAAATGGAAACATGCAGTAGTCAAAGCCGGTAGTATTTAGGAGAAGAAGAGGAAAAGAATGTACATTGTACATTGTACATGGTGAGTCAAGGCTGGATGGTTGGATGGTTGGATGACTGGCTGCTTGGTTTGGTTTGGTTTGGCTTGGTTAGTTGGCCGGCCTGACTTTGAACTGAGATCCATTCTCATCCTTTCTTCTTCTTCTTTACTCACTCCAGAGATTCAAGTTAACTAAAAAGCTTCATGACTCACTGAACTCTGTTTTCTATCTCTTTTCTCCTTTCCCTCAGTTGCTTTCTCCAGTCTTCCGACTTGGTCTGTCTTCTGTCTTGTCTGTACACTGTACACGGTACATACATATACATGTTTTTACATGTACATGTATAACGTATATCTTTCTCCGATAGTAAAGGAAGCGTATACACAAAACACAAAACACAAAACAGATAACTAGCCGTAGTCGTTTTCATCGTCGTAGTTTCTAAGCCGTCGTAGACAAATCATTGTGTAAAATTTATACGATGAGAATGATAGAAATACAAAATACACAAGTACAAACTACAAACTAGACGATACAAGATGCAAGATACAGGAAGCGAGAGAATATATATTAGCTCGGTCAAACCTACATGATACAATACAGTATACAATGATACAGGGCAGGCCAGAAATTGTAATATATATCAAGGTTTCCAACATCTTCTGTAGTCAGTAGTCAGTACTTAGCTCTTTGTCTCTCCCACAGTCAAACAAGTTGACTTTAAACAATCTTCTAGTTTCTTGTGTCGTTCTTGTTTTCAGTTTTCAAGTCTTTCAGTTTCTAGTCTTGTAGTCCCAACGCAAGAAATTAGAAAGTCGTCTTTGGGAAGACATGTTGAAAATTTGAATTTAGCCTGGTAATTCAGTCCTCTCCCAGTTACCCGTGACTAAGAAACTACCAACTACAAACTACACTGTCTTTTATGCAGTTTGGGTTCAACTCATAGAAATCATGTTGATATTACAGTTATGCATTTTGAACTGAATTGAGATTCAAATTCTGTTCCTGTTTCTGTTCTCTCTATCTGGAGTTGGACTGCGGATCTGAATGAAAATGTGAAAGTGGAAACAAGTTTGAATTCAAAACAAAGCAATACAATACAATACAACACAATACCATACAACACAACACAGGAAACGGGATAATACAAAGCATGTTTAAATACGCTCAACATTCAAAATGTGTTTCAAGAACTAATGTGCATTCAAAGAATTCACTCTAGTCAATGCAATTGTACTGTACACTGTACAATACAGACTAGTGACATAAAACTTGAACATTTGACACTGACAGCTAGTTGCTAGTTGCTAGTCGCTAGTCGTTGCATCAAGTTGAAAGTTGAGTTTTGAGTTTTTGGTTCAACTCGGGCCTCATTCACAGTTTCTTGTGTAAGGAACTGTGCAATAAAGTTGAGTTCCAAAATTCCAATGTCAAGACAAGTGGAAAAGTGGGAATTATGTTGACAAAACTCAACTCCACTACAATACTACAAAGACTGCATATTGCATAATATGTATTCAGTATTCTGTATACATCATGCAGATCATATTATGTAGTCGGTTGACTCTGAAAAAATTGTGCTTATATATAGACATACGCATGACCTTTGAACTGAGCATTGCTTAGAAGCTTTGAAATATGACTGAATTTTTACATCCACGTGCTCTTTATCCATGTCTCTATGTGTCCTCTACAGACTACAGACTAAATTTAACATGCATCATACATCCTTGTGCACAGTATACGCTTGTATGTTGTATATGAGGAAGTAAAACCTTTATTCTTTTTTATTTCAGGTCCTGTCGTCAACATTCTCATTCTTGGGTCGCCTCGTTTCGTCTCAACGGTCGAATTTCACCAATGCTCTTCTACTACATACTCCAGACTACAAACTACAAACTACAGATAGTCAAGTCAAGTCTAGTTTAGTCTAGTCTTTTTCCTGGTCCAATTCTAATTCTGCACGTAATTCTGCACGTAGCTACAGGATTCTCCCTGAAAGGAATCCCAGAGAGAACCACTTGGATGGTACTCAACTACTCCTCGTAACTTGTCCACTGCTTTACTACACTCTTCTTTTCCTCCAAGTCGTTCTCTAGGTCTCTGTGCTCCGGTCTCTGGTCTACTTGCAGCCATTACTATTCTGTGGAGTCAACATGTACAGCTACCATTACCAATACCAATATCAGTGCCGGTGCCAGTACCATTACTCTGACTCTTTCTACCTTTATAACGACAGAGACCTGGTCTGAAAAAGAACAAGAACAAATACAAGGGAACAAGAGGATAAGAACATTGCTCCGGCAACCGACCATTTCCTCCTATAAAAATTCTACGTTGATCCACCGAGCTGAACACAAACATTTTCCTACCTTTTTTTCTTCACGACGGCACAACGGAAAAGCTGTCACGAACTTTTCCATTTCTATGACTTGGGCTCACTGCTACACAGACATAAGAAGAAATACTAGAAACTAGAAGCTAGAAGCTGGATTACCTCCATCACATCTTCAACTTACAAATTACAAGTTACAACATCTTATTACATGTTACAACTTTTAGTGAACAGTGAACGGTAAACAGTGTTGTTTCTTGTGCCACGTGTCATTTCATTAAAAACTCAAAACTCGAACCTCAAAACTCAAAACCTAGTTTGCTCTAAAATAGAAAATTGAGAGCACATTGTGTAAATTAAAACTACAATTTCTTTCCAGTATAAATATAAATTTATACTGTGAAGATTGATGCCTAGATTCTAGATTCTAGATATTGACATTCATTACACCGTTCTGCATATGGGACTTGTCTCATTTCCATGTTATTACAGTGGAGAAATGACGTACATTAAGATTCAAGTTGAAGCTCACAGCATATAAAACCCGACATTAAAAGAGTAATAGCAAAGGGAAAATAGTAAAATACGCATTCTACGTATACGTTTACGTAATACTTGAGTAAAATAAAATAAAAGAGGAAAAAATACAGTCCTTTTACTTTCCCCAACGGATGTGCATCTTTGAGACATAAATGTAATGTGGTTGTTGAATTCTTCTTAGTTACTTCATCCTTGCTTCCCCATTCTACTTAACTCTAAATTCTAAACTCTAAAGTGTATCTCCAACTATATCTATATCTATATCGCCATGCCATTTGTATGGAGGAATACCTGCTAATTACAATCGGTGGTAGGGAATATCAGTAGTGAAGAAGACGGTAGGGTACGGTACAAGTCAGGAAAGAAACTGCTACTATCTTCCATCTTCCATCTACTCTCTACGAGTTTCCCTTGAGGGTTTTTTGATGACTCGTCTGAGACTGTAAAAAAGCGGCTTCAAGAGACGCCTACATTATCTTTATCGCCTCCACGTTTATCTTACATCTTCCATCTTCCATCACCATCACCATCCTCATCATCATTCTCATCTACTCCTTTTTTCCTCCGTCTACTCTCTCTCTCTCTCTCTCTACGTAGAGAAGACAACACAGTTTCAGATTCGACTTGGGCTTCGGTTTCGGCTTGACGTCGACGTCCGTTTTCCACAGCCTTTGTGTTTGTGAATATTACAGAACTGAAACTGGAACTGGAGCTGGATGGTATACATGCAGTGAAAGTGGAAGTGAACGAGTGCAGTGGTTTCTACAATATGGAATAACATGTAACATGTAAAAGTGTGCTAGTCATCTAGACATCTAGACATTGTCATCCGTAGTGGTGAAAGTTATAGGGGATTTTTTAACGGGATGGGTTTCTCGGATGCTAATACAGTTGATTTCATCACTACTGTATAGGCTAATACGCAAGTTGATGCTGACGCTGTTGTAGATGTTGATGTTGATGAGCTATATCCATCACCAGCATGTGATGAGCATCAAGATGAAAATGAGAGTGGAAAATGAAAAATGGCTAATATTCCACATGCAGCCATGAAAGGTGGAACTCTGTCTACACGTTCTGCTTGTCATTTTCCTCTACCACTCAAAAGTACACAAAGACGTCTGCAGCATATTCAGCATATTCAACATATTCAACACGGCGAAAAGCCAACGCCAAAGCCGAAAGGAGACACAAGTGTAAATAAAAGTTATAATATTTGTAGAAAAAATAGTGGCAGCCAAAAATTTGAGAGAAATTTCAAGGCAACTTTGCATCCACATTCATATCCATATTTACAGCCAGAACCAACTACATTCGAAAGACAGAGACACACAAACCTAAAAGGACAAGATAAAGTGACACAGACAGACAAAACAAGGACAATTTCCCCCCGTTTGAATAGAAATGGCGTCAACGTAATTGTGAAAGTGAAGCGAACAAATGATGTGAACTTGTTACAACTACCCAAAAACCCTGCTTCTCAAATTCCATCTTCTCCTCTTGTACAAGAATAGAAATAGACAAATTCATCTCAATCAACTTTCTCCAAATTCCAAACTCCAAACCATAGCAAATCGTGCTCCTACGTAAATTTAACATTTTAAGACATAGTGAATAAGAAGCAAAAGCTACGTCGACAGAACATATATACAAACTTGCAAGAAATATCTATACATTTACAATAAGAGTAAGAACAACAATAAACAATAGTGATTTCAATTTTAGTGAAAGTGGTGCAGTTTTTTCTTATACCATCCAACAACATGTTTTAAAGGTTCCCGGTTCCTCCAAATAATAAAAAAAGGAGTTAAATTAAACAAAATAAAATAAAATGAAACAACGGCATTCCCTTTCATTTTGAAAGGAAAAAAAGTGTTGCATTTGGTTTGTGAATATCTGGATCTGTACAAGTTTGCATCATTTTAAAAATTGCATGGATGTCAAGTTCCAAATTCCAAACTTGAAATTCTTTTTTATGATGGTGTATTTTAGGATTTAAGGATTTTAGGATAAATTTAAAAACTAAACTCTAAATTTATAAACTATATGGAACACATGTTAAAACTCGTGTGAAAAATACATCAGATTTTTATTAAAAGTGACCAAGTGCTTGTTTGCTAATTTAAAAATGAGCCCCAAAAACAATTTGTGCTTTGGGGTGAGTCAAGAAGAAGACTCGAACATCACTTCAAATTCAAATTCAAATTCAAAACTAATATCAAAATCCAAGTCCAAATCTAAATCTAAAGCCAGAGTGGAAATGTTGTGCTCTAGTCATTACCCTTTTGACGAGGAGGAATACTCGGAGGAAATGGACAAGAGAAGGAGAAAAAGTAAAAATGAGGAGAGGGAGGAGAGGAGAAATTCAGATACAAATAATAAAAATCTCAATCTCAATCCAGATGTACAATATCCCACTACTACCAGCTCAAACTCTTGCTCGTTCTCCTCCACTGCTACTGATACTGATACTAGTAGCAGGAGTAGTAGCGAAATAAAAATAAAAGGCAAAGGGAAAACTAAAACAAGAATAAAAGCTAGAACCAGAAGACGGAAAACAAGAGTAAATGTGATTTTTAGCATTCTCTCACTCTTCTCCTTCTCCTTCTCATTTTCCGCCATCCCATTTGCACAAGGAATCAAGTCAAGTAAGTATACTTTTTTTTATAGCTCACGTCTTTTCATTCTATACGTGTCTTCTGTACGTATTTCTACGTTCATACTTGATAGGGCATAGAATATACAGTTTTGTAATATCTACCTTCTAGTTCTCACACCATGCATATAACTACATAATATTATATTGCATTGCATATTTCATATAATGTATCGCCAAGAGTCTAGAGTCTATCTTTGACTTTTACTCTAGACTGTAGACTCTAGACTCTGAATTCTGAATTTTGGATGCTGGATTATGGATATGACTAGAAATTTGAGATTTTTTTTGCAAGTGCAATTTAGAGTGAACACTGAACATTGAACACGGAACAGTGAAGAGCGTTCATACATAACTTTATATCTAGGAACAAGGAACAGTCTGTAGATTATACATATTACTGCAGTCCTCTTTATTCTTCAGCACTCTAGTTTCTAGTCTCTAGTTTCTAGTTTCTAGTCTTAACGCTATTGTAATACATAAATGCAATATGGTACTCTCTGCGTACTCATTCATGCGTCTACAGTCTACATAGATGCTGATTCTGGATCCGTGATTCGACAAACGCGATACTCACTTGTGAGATGTACTGAGTATGGAACATGGAAATATGCATGAATGACTATGGCATGATATGGAATGGAATGGTCTGGTATAATATTACCCTGCAGAAAAAATTCCCTTCGGCTTGAACGAATCATGCAACTCACACTCTACTTTACTTTCTATTACATTAACAATACAGAGTACAGCCTTTCAATTCAATGTTGAATGTTGAATGTAGAGTGTAGAATGTAGAATGGGAAGAAATAAAGAAAGAAAGGGAAAAATAAAGTTCTTTCCCCAGCCAAAGTACAAGCTACAAACTACTAGTTTTCCCATTGCCCATTGCCCATTGCCGTTCCAGTGACTCAAGAACTAGGAAAAGAGCTTCGTTTCATTTCCAATAGATTCCTTTTGTACATATTATTATTTACAGGCTAATTTTCCCAATGGCTAAATTTGTAAGAACAAGCTACTAGAATATCTGTCTAGGCAAGATTTTTACCTTGGGAAAAACCTTTGGATTTTGAATGCTATTTTGAAATACGAAACACAGAATACAGAATACAGCTATTTTCCACCAATTACAATGAGCATGCGATTGTAGATATTCTTTTCTCAGTGCCACTAGAAACTAGACACTAGAAACCAGCAAATACAAATACAATGAATTCAAAATTCAGAATTTAATGGTTAATTCAGAATTCGGAATTAGTGGATTGTAAAGGTCACAGCCTGTTATTTTTGGAAAAAGGAACATGTACCAATCTACAATCTACAATGTACAATCTACAACTACATAAAAATTAATGGGAAATTTAGGAGCTACAAAATTTGTATTGGGCGATCAGCTCTCTCATTTTCTTTAGAAAAAGTAAAGAGTTTTTTCTTTTTGGGAAAATGAAATTTAACTATGCTAAAAAGGCTAAAGTCAAAGTCTCTCACTCTTTTTACATATCACAACCTTTATGCATATATTTTTATACCGTGTTTTTTCTTTCACTACCACACAACAAGAATGGAAAGCGGAAAAAATTATAAGAGCAAGAGAACAAGAGGAACAAGAGGAACAAGAGGAGAACTGGCCCTTGTCTTGCTATACATTGTAGTTTGTACGCTGTACATGCTCAACGCTCAGGCTTACTGATAAAACTCTCAAAGTGAAAACTTTGGCCATTAACGAGACTTGTTATTAATTCTTGTACATCAAAAATCTCCATCGAGTTATTAAATATTCCAAAACTCATTCTTCTATTCTCCTTGTTCTTTTTTGTTCCTTTTCTTGTTCATGCTCTCGACCGCCTTGTTTCCTTTTCTTGTTCTCCTTCTTGTTCCAGTGCTCCCTACTCCTTTGTCTGTGATTTGAATTTTCCAAGAATAAAAGAAAAAAAGATGAAGGAGATGAAGGAGTGGAAAGAAAAATCAAAATTACTTTCTCTTCTTTTTAACACGAAAAAGGAAAAGAAAAAGAAAGGAAAAAAATTCTGTTCCACTCTTCTCTACTCCCCTTACACCCTCACAATTAGTCTCATTATTTATTATACAACTTTACATTATATTGTTCCATTTAAAATCAAGGGGGAGACGGTAAACTACAAAATACAACATACATGTACAATGTACAATTACATTCGCAATCTAGATTCTAGATTCTAGATCCTAGACTCCAGACTCCAGATTCTATAGTAGGTAAAAGAACATTGAAAAAATTGGAGAAAAAAGAAGTATGCACTGGGCCCAATGTACAATGAGTAGACATAAAAGACGGGAGAAACTACAGAGAAAGAGGAGAAAGAGGAGAAGAAGAAAGGAAAAATGAAAAAGTTGCACAAAATTACATGGAACTTTCCACGTTCACGCTTTTTCAACCTTTTATCACACAGACACCCTGAACTATACACAATACACGATACACGATGCACGATACATAACTGAACTCAATTCAACTCAATTCAACAGAACTGAACAAGTGCAATTATAAAATCTGAATCCATTTATCTGTACAATATACAATATACAAATTCATAACAGAAACCAGGGACATTCTTTGCCCTTTCATTTTTTGAATAAAGAGTGGTGAATTCCTTTGCAAATGGGATAGACATAACAAGAGCAGTTTAATTTCACACACGCGCTCATCTAATATACATATCTATATCTATATCTATACGTGTACGTACTTTAGACATCAAATCACACAAGTATATGTATGTAATTTATAGTTTATAATGTCATCATTCTGCTCAATTGCAAAAAGAGAGAGTAAGAACTATATCAAAAAAGAAAAAGGAAAAAGAAACGAGAGGAAGAAAGCAGGAATTTTTAAGTTAAAGTTGATAGTTGAAAAATTCAATTCGGGGATCCAGTACAATTTCTAGTTTAAAGTTTAACGTTATTTGGCCTCTCTTTTATCTTGATGATGCAAAAAGGCATGAAATTCAGACAATGTTTACAAGGGTGAAAGATTCAGTATTTTCAGTGTTCAGTTTCAGCTGGAGAAAGTGTGCACATTCACATCCACATCCAGAGTTACAGTTACAGTCCCTGTGACAGGAAGGAAGAGAGTGCAGAGACAGTTAGTGAGACGGAAAAAAGAGACAGAGTGCAACTTATAAAATTCACTAGGAATAAAAGGGAGACGGTTCAAAAAACAAAATTCAAATACGTAGTCCTAGTTGTGGATTCACATAGATAGATACATAATGAAAGACGGAGGGGGAAGTCGTCGTATAAAATATAGAGCTGTCACACACTACTAAATAGAAACACAGTTATAATCATACCAGCATTATTTATATAAGCCAGTGATACACTATCTCTATAAGATTATGCAGTGGGCACTATACACTATACATGATATTATATTATATATTATATGCATATTCCTTCCTTCGGTTTGGGCTGTATTGATATTGATATTTATATTTATGTAGTACTGACTGTCAAAGTCCCTGGAACTTCGTGCTCAAGATGGGAACGAACGATCCAGTTTGTAGTTTGTACAAAATGGAAAGTATCACAACACACAACAGAGAAAGAGAACGAGAACCAAAATGTCTTCTTTTCCATATAATTCTTTGTCGGTTTCATTTCACAGTCTAGAATTTAGAATTTAGAGTCTACAGTCTAGAGTCTAGAATCTAGAGTCTAAAGCAAGCCGAGTCAGCCTACGCCATCAACTATGAAACTGGGAGTATGTAACTTTTTAATGATATTTACAATATGTACCCGATCAAATTCAAAAAGAAGGAAAAAAAAGAACCAGGGACAAAAAGTATTTGAAATTTGATTCCTTTTCATCTGCATATTTCATGGATGCATATGAGTATTATTAGCATTAGTCTAAGAATACTGAGTACCGAGTACTGAGTTTTGAGCATTGAGCATATGAAATCTCTGTACTCCTTTCCTTTCATTTTCCACAAATAGGATTCTCTGACATTATTCTAAATCGTTCTAAATGCACAGTTCTTTCTGTGATTTCTGATGGTTGTGCATATGGAGGAGACGAGACCATTCCATGCATAATAGATAGCAAAAAGATGGTAGGATTTGAAAGCTAAATATTAAAAGAAGCTTTACTTTTCCATTGGATTTATATTTTATATGGAAAATGTACATGTTTTGTGAACATGTCACGGTTCTCAATTCTAGATTCTAGATTCTACATTCCAGATTTTCTATATCATGTCCGAAATAGTACTACTCTTAATGCTACTCCTACACCTACTCCTACTCCTACTCCTACTCCTACTTCTACTACTTTGGCAAGCTATTGATATATGATATTGATATTGGCTCGGAGGAAGAAATGGGAGGGACGGAGTGGGTAGAGAAAAAAAATTGGGACGAAAAGTTTGTGTTTGGTATTCCTTATTCCGTATTCCATTTTCGGCATTCGGCGTTCGGCAGTTTACACAGAAAGACTTTCTTGTCTATTTCTACTTCCCCGACTTTTCTTGGACCGAGTATTAAAAATTAATGGCGATGCGAAATGTGTGAATCCCATCTGAAAACCTTCAGATCAACTTTCCAAATTTTTTCCTCCTTTTTCCTATGTGTCTAGTCTCTAGTCTCTAGCATCCAGTATCTAGAGTCTAGGGTCTGGAGTATGGAGTCTAACAAGTGAGTGTTGTGTGCTGTGACTGTGACTTCTTGAATCTGAATCTAAATCCGAGTCCAAAGCGGGAACTGGTTTAGAGTTGTAACTGGAATGTTGAACCCGATCCTGATTTTACTTGAAACGTGGAACTTGGAACTTGAAACTTGGAATGCTAAGACAGTTTTCTCCTTCTCCATTCCAGATTCTAGATTCGCGATCTCCAGCAACTCGTCCTTATTTTCCTTTTATCGTTGTTTTGGCTTTTAATGCGTAAAAAGGTACATGCTTTCCTTTCCTAACTGCTTTAGAACATTCATCCAACATCTAGTAGCCAGTATCTAGTAACCAGCATTTGGAGAAAACACAGAGGGAGAAAGAGACACAAAGTCAGAGCCAGAGCGAGAGCCAGAGCCAGAGAGATAGAAAAGAGAAAAGGGAAGGAAAAGTTTTTGTACCATATTTAAATTGAACAGGGGCACATAATACAGGATCTAAATCATTTATTCGTCAGATAGTATGAACCAGCTAGATATACTAATATAAATGCATGTACTCATGTCTGCCCTCATCTCTACATAATTCAAAACCCTGAAAAACTACAAACTACAAACTACAAACTACAAACTACCAACTGTAAAGCAGAAACTACAAGTAATAATAAGGAATCAGAGCAAAGGCACGCAAAAAGCAAAGTAAAAAGTCTCTTTACTCTTTACTCTGTACACAGTCTGCCATGTACATGTACATTGAAGATGTACATGTAGACAATTTATGGACACATCCAAAATCCAAACTGAAACTTATATCCTACATACTACATACACACAGCACACACAAATGTATATACGTAATATATAATGAAATAGACAAACTACAAAAACTAGCTCAGCTCACTCAGCTCAGCTCAGCTAAACTCAGCTCAACTCAGTTTATTCCACTTCTCTCCTTTTTAAACTTTATGCTTTGCTCCCAACTCCAAAAAGATCAATACTGTCGAGTAAAATGGAGTTGGAGTTGAAAACCAGACCAGACCAGACCAAACCAAGCCAAGCCAAGCCAAACCAAAAATGTGTAATGTTTAGGAAAACTTTTAGATAGTTTGATTTGTAATGAAAAAATGCTTCAATGTATCTGTCCTCCTGCTCCCAAAACTTTTTGGTGAAAACATTAAAAGTTGCAATTTGAAATTCTCAAATTCTCAGTTCTCAAATGAATGCAAGGCAAAATAATTTAGAGCGTTAGAAAAATTACTTGCCTATTTCACATTTCACATTTCACTTGTTTGAAAGCATGATTAAAAACAGCTACGGCTTTCAAATGTCCAATTACAACTTTCACGTTTCACATCTCACATAGCTTTTGAGTTAACTACATTTTGTTACTATTTCTGCCAAATTTGTCTTTTGCACAACAAAACGGCAGAAGGGTAAAAGTAAACATCAAGCCAAATCCTACTAAACCGTACATTTTACATTTTACATTTTACATTGGCGAAAAATAAAAGAGAAGGTAAAGGTATAAAAAATAATAAGTGCTCCAGTTTTTGTGGTTGCACTAATTTGTATCAGTAGAACGGATACAATTGTAGAGAGTAGAGCAGCCAGAGACAGTTTTTTCCAAATAAAAATATACAAAACTATCCAAAATACACATGAAGAAGCAGAAACAGAAAGAGAAATATCTGGAAATGTGTAGAGGAATGCGACAAACATGTATCTAGTATCTCAAATCCAGCATCAAAAATGTATATGAATGTACGACTGTATGCTGTAGCGTAAATATTATAGACCACCGTTTGAAGTTAAAAGGAAAGGAGAAAACTGAAAAATAAAGAAGTAAAATGTTTCCCCAGTTATCGTTTTACTTTATGGTCATGTTTAATGTTCAATGTACAGTGTACAGTGCATCATTGCATAAAGCTTTTTGTTTGTCTCGGTTCCGGTTTACGATGGATCTTTGATCTCTTAGCATACTTGCCTGTTTGTGTTTTCCCTTAGGCTCATTCTTCTCCTCTTTGTTTTCTGTCTTTGCTGTGCATTGTACAGTGTACAGTGTACAGGGTAACATAAACATGTATAATGTATAATATGTAACCGGCCTTATTTTTACAAATGGCAGAGAATCCCGAGTTGGAACAACAACAAACAAGCCGAGGGAAATAATAATAAGCGGAATATTATGTTATATTACATTATGGAGAATAATACAGATTTTTTACTATCCAGTCTACAGTCGACTATGTTATCTACATGATCATCAATGAATGTATCTACACTCTACAGTCTACATTCTCTTTTTCAAGCACGGATATTTTCATGGCAAGTAAAGTCACAACGACCTTCCATTTCCAGTCCCAGTCCCAGTTTCAGCTCCAGCTACAATTTTCAACTTGTAGTCAGAGTTAGAAAAAATGTCAGAAATTTTTAGACAGACAAGCAGAATGTCTTTCATGCCATTCATTTTGGAATCTTTGTGGAACATGATATAAAATTGCAATAGAAAAGAGAGAAGAGAGCAGAGAGCAGAGACAACAGATATTTACTGAATCCTTTTTTCTCGATTCAACTTTGAACTTTAAAGCTGCAGGGCGGATCTGTGCATATATTTACGCAAAGGAATCCAAACAAGTGAAGTGAGATGAGACGATTTTTGTTTTACATGGAAATTGTGGATTGTTGATTGTAGAATGTAGACTGTAGACGCTACTGTACACATTTCTTTGTACTTGATGGTGAATTGTTTGTTATGTATTTTGTTTTTGTATGCTTTGGAAAGAGAAGAAAACAAATTCCTTCCATATTATTTTCTCATATGTAAACTTAATGGCCTTTGTACTTTGTACGTACGGAATCTAGAATCTAGAATCTAGAATCTAGTTTCCAGAAACTAGAATCCAGAATTGCACATTTTACATGTATGAGAATACATCAGAAAAAATTGGTCCTTTCATCACGTTGACTACAGCTAGAGACTGGAGTCTGGAGACTGGAGCAGGAAAAATGTTTTCCAACATTTTGTTTACTTTCACTTCATTGCTTCCGTGTTTTCACAAAACCAAGGTCCTTTCGTCCTTTCGTCTTATACCTATTTATTCAGAATTTTCTTCCTCTTTCTACTTTCTACTTTCGACTTGTACGCTTTAGATGTCCAATTGCATACAGTGTACAGTGTGCAATGTATGATACAATTGGATTGGGTTGAATCCGCATAATTTTGTTGTCGCTGTTGTAAAGTAACAATTTTCCTTTCACTTTGCAGTGCATAAATAAATCACTGTAACCTGTACACTGTACAATGTACAATTTACAATATATTCATTGCGTATTTCAATTCAAAAATCCTCAATACGCAGATATAATTGAATTGTTGGATTTTACCCGCATATAATTTTCTACACTACGTACAAATTTAGATCCAGATCCAGATTTACATCTCAGTATGCAAATATCATGTTCTACTGCCTGGTGTGCTTGTAAAAAGTGTTGTCATGGAAATCCGGAACAAGGCTCACAAATAAAACGAAGAAGGAAATGAAATTTGCAATGAGAATGATGATGATGAAGATGACGAATTTCAATCCAATAACATTTCATTTGTACCAAAAAAGAGAGTGAAAACAAGAAAAAAATCCTATTATCACCAAGCGAAAAATTCAACCCTCGTAGTGACTCAGTCAGACTAAACTAAACTGCACTAAGCTAAACTAAATCACAGTAAATTCTATCTCTAGATTCTAGATTCTATAATGGTATTTTTAACAAGCAGACTTGAGACTTGACATGTTGAAAAAAAATGAAGAAAAATAAGTAGAAAAAAATAACGATGAAAAATCCTGGACCTGTTTTTTCTGCTAGTTTTTTTCTACCATAGTACACAGTCGCCTAGAGTAGTTTCAATTCCTTTTGTCAGTTGTCAGTCTACTTTAGTTAGTACACCCACATCACGCACCAAACACCAAAGGATTGAATGAAAAGGGAAGGAAAACTCAAGAAGAAAAGGATTGAGTTGGGAGATGGAAGTTGGAAAATAGAAAATGGAAAATCGGTTTAAGAACGGAAAAGAAAAAAAAAGAATGAGAAAAAAAACTGATATCTGTGGGAGACATTTTAATTCAAGAATTTTTCTAAAGTTAAACTACATGTTCAATGTTCCTGTTCAAGGTTTGTATACTTTCGTACCTATATCCATAGCTGTACGGAAACTATATACATATGGCATGTATGGATAAGCAAAGGAAGAGAAAAATTGCAGCCTTGAAAATATCTAAGCGGATACAAAACTGGAGTCAAAAGTCTGTAAATCAACAACCAACAGTAAAACGAGTATATGAGGAAAGTGAAATTTAAAACTGTATAATTCTTTCTCACACCTACAAACTACAAATACAGTATATAGATTCTGTACATGGGATGTTTTCCATGCCTACAAATCTCGTTTCTAGCGTACAAATTTAAAATGTTTTGTACGAGTGGTACGACTTTGTCCTGATTTGATGGTTGGAAATTGGATTGGAAGTGTATTAAACGGGGTCTAATATCAACATAATATCTACAGTAGAATCTAGAATCTAGATACTGAATCTTCTTCTGTTGATGAAAATTTACATTTTATCTTCATCTTGTAACATTATCAAATCTAAACAGTTTCTATCTTGTAAATTTGTAAATGTTCTCGTCTCTATTCCCTCTGATAAATAAATATAATGCACTTAGTTTCATCATGTTCTCTAACATTCACAGCTACTGTTACAGTCTCAGAGCCAGAACCAGGCAGTCAGTTCTCTGTGGATGTGCCTTCATAGGAAATTTTAAGAGTGCAAATTGTAAATGAGTCACACACCCTCAGTCCTTCAGTGGCATATGTACGGTATACATATTATGTGCGGTATACGTATGTATGCACAGGAACAGAGTTATTTGGAGTGTTGATGTAATTAAAATACTTTGTACTGGAGTAATGTACTCTGTAATTTACAATATTAGTTGAGGCAAGTTGAAAGGAGAAGGACGGAAAATGGCAGTAATTCAATTTCCATGGAAAAGACGGCTCTAGAAATTGCATTTTGCGTCAAGTGAGACTCAAATTGGCAACACATTCACATTTACACCAATACAAATGTACACTGTACTTTGTACACTGCACATTGTACAGTGTACCGATTGCAGTACAAAGTAGAACGGAGGCGTGAAAGCAAAAAGTAAATGGTGATATAATATGCCAAAGAAGTTTACGTCTCGAGTCTCGGATCTCGGATCTCGGAGCTTGGAGCTTGGAACTCGGAGAAAGCAGTGTGGCGGTATGCATATGTATTCAATATTCATGCTCAAACCCAAACTCAAACCCATGGCATCACATTGGCATTGGCATTTATCCTTTGTACACCGTGCACAGTATTTATCAAAATAAATGTGCATAGTGCAGAGAGCACAGAGCTTATGCCCGTTACCCATTTAGAATGGAGCATGGAGCATGGAGCATGGAACATGTATCGTATTTATCTATCTACAAAATAATATGCTCGGTGGCAATCAGTTTTTGGCTCTTTATAGTCAAATTTATGCTAAGCTGGAATGCTGAAATATAAAGCTTTTCCGGAAAATTTACATGCACATTGTAAATTATACATTGTACATTTTCTACGTACACTTGATATGATAATTTACTATACCTATAACCTATAGGACGCATCATATATACGATGCATACGGGTATAAATACTAAGTGTAGTAAATGCACGTTGAAAATTGAACATTGAACATGCTACATAACATATCTCGTCCCCAGTATCTGGTATCATAACAAATAAAATGCATAATGCAGTAGAACCGACAGGAGACTGGAGACTGGAGAAGCACACTGGAATTGAAAGTTACTCGGAATGAAACGGAGGAAGTTGACACTTGGAAAAATACATACATTATACATGTGTGTAGTAAATATAATACCCTGTCACGTTGTCCTCTTTCCGAATTTTTTATGAGTGGAGAATGTCAGAATGGTAGAATGCGGGAGGAAAAAAGTGAAGGCGTGAGTGACTGGAAGGGGAGGAAACCAAGATAAAGTACAATGAATATAGTTGAATGAATGTTTTCTGCTGAGTCTACAGACTGCAGTCTCCTTTTCTGTGTACAGTATATAGTGTATATTATACAATCTGCAGTCCACACATATAAAAACCTACAAGTCAGGGATTAGCCTTGACATTCTTTCATGTCACATCATCTGCAGTAGAAATCCTTATAGGTATTTCATCTATACTCCATACTCCATGCTCGACATTCAGCATTCGACATTGGACATTCGACATTCATGTTTCCTTTAATTTATCAAATACCCCAAAATTGTTGTACCTCGTTCAACATTATGTTTACGTTACACAGCTACCTATATGATGTATGATGCACATTCTATTCTGTCAATATAAACAAGAGTGAGTAGGAAAATAGAATATATTTTTTTTGCCATCCTAACAAAAGGGAAAGAGTCGTCTTGTTCTTAATTGTCATTTATTCGTTTGTTGTGCTGAATATTCAAAATTTAGTAGCCAGTTTCTAGATTGTAGGTTAACAATAAGTTTCTGGAATTTTAAATTATTTCCAAAAATTCGTAATCTCTCCATATTTGTCCTTCCAAAATAATCACAAATTTTTATACGGTATTTTGGTAAACGTTGAACAGAAAAACTACCAGAAGCTTATTTATTTAATCATTTGCTTGTATCTTAGATCGATATTGTAAAATTTGACAAGGTATCTGTAATCTACATCTCAACAATAACTATATAAAAACTGCTGAGTTGTAGTTTAAAGTGCTGAATTTATATTCAAAAGATGCATGTACGTTGTACATTTTACAATCCAATCTGAATTCTAGAATTCTACAACTCTAGAATTCTGGTATTCTGGAATTCTAGATAAATGAGTTTGAGCCGTCGTCATTTTTCCTTTTCCCTTGAAGCTGGAATCGGCACTAGCAAAATGAAAAATTGTTGTACGTTGTACATTGTACATTGTACTACTTCCTTTCCCCCGTTTCATTCGTGATTCTTGATGCTTTCTCCTGATTTGATTTGATATTTGCTTTGATATCATGTAGAATCTAGAATGTAGAACGTAGGGTTCGGATAAAAATCCATAATCGAGAATTTTTTTATGAAACTGTAGTACGTGCTACGGTGTGAATACATCAAAAGTATGTACAATGTACAACGAACAAAGTATAGGCATACGTAACCGTAAACCGTAAACAGTAAAAAGAGAGGGAAGAATTCAAAATACTTTCTCGATTCTATAGACAAATTCAAGATTTGTGAAATTCTAGAACTTTTACGCACAGCATACAGAATACAGAATCCAGAATCCAAGGAATCTGCTCTATGCTTTATGTTGAATGTGTAATGGAAAATCGGGAGTCGGAATTTGAGAAATATGCAGCCGCCATAGACACAAAGTTGATACTGACATTGAGTGATGCAATGGAAACGATGTAATCGATGAGGATCCAGTTTTTTCCTCTCGCCTTACAATCAAAAAGCACAGTAAAAAGTAGACAGTAGAACGTAGAACGTAGACTGTAGACAGAAAAAAGAAGAGGACACAAAAAAATTGTTATGCTTGCAGACTGTACACTGTACACTATACAAGGAATAGAATTCTGATAGAAAAGCTCGCCCATTGAATTCGGAATTCAAAATACTGAATCAGAATCCAACTTTCAACGGTGAATCTAAATATCTAAAAATCTGGAATGAAACTCCAGCACTAGCAACGGGCAACCAGGAACCAGAAACCTCTGAAGAAGAGAAAGAAGAAACCTGAAACTACAGAGCAAGAGAGAAAAAAGCGTGAGAAAGAAAGAGAAAGAGAAAAAAGAGTCATAAAAGCTTGTAAAATTGAGAATGCAGCTGGAGAAAGTTTCTTTTTTCTTCAACTTTGACTGTGGCTTTGACTTTGCCTAGTTTCTTTTTCAATGACTCTTTCCATAAACATTGAACAGTTTGTTGAGAAGGTGGTGGTTCGTTCATTTTATTTCTTTGGCACGTGGTCTGGTCTGGTCTGGTCTGGTTTCTTCTCATCTGTAATGGAATGGAATGGTCTGGTCTGGCCGAGTCTGTTCTAGTTTAGTCGAGTTGGGTTTGTTGTTTTTTTCTTTTCTACTGCTGTTGTTTTGTTTGTGAATGAAGTTTTGTTGGCATTGGCATTGGCATTGACTTGACTTGACTCAACTCGACTCGAACTGACTCTAGACTCGAGCCTCGAGTCTCGAGTTGGGTTTTGGCATGAAACTGGAATTTGAAGCGAATGGAAGTCGAATTTGGATTTGTTGTACATTGAACATTGTACATATTTGGAGGAACGGGAACCAGAGAGCTGAAACTGGAACTGACATGACTATAACTATAACCACTGCTATTGTCTGGAGAGGGAAAAAGAGTTCAAGGTTTCCTCCTGTTTTTATTTTTATTCCTCTCGATTTGCAGCTTTGACATTTTATCAAATCACGTAATTCGGTTTTCTCTCTCTCTTGCTCTCGTTTTCCATTTCTTTCGCTCTTCCTGCACGTCTTCCGTTTTCCTTAGCTCCGCTTCGTCTTTTCGTCTTCTCATATCCTTCCCCCGTTCTCTCTCTGTCTCTCCCTGTTTATTCTCATTCTCTTTAGCCACAGACAGGAAAAGATGTAATGTAATGTGATGCATGTTCCATTTCATTCCATTGTATTGTATGTTCTATATTGTGCTGCTCTGCCATATATGTTGCTTCATTCTTTTCTACTCTACTCAATTCGTCTTGTATCTGTGTACTGTGGTATGGATTGGTATGAAATGGTGAGCAGATCACAATAGAATACAAAATACAAATACAAACATAAAATGGTTTCCATCTAGAATATAGAATCTAGAATCTAGAATACAGCAAATAGCATATCCACCATTTCCAACAAAACATTACAATAACAAAATACAAACACTGCAGCCCACACGATGCACTGAACTAACCGAAACCAAACCAAACCCAAATCGAACTAAACCAAACCAAATTCATGGGGTTTTAAACTAAGAAAATAACAAATTCGATTTTCCATTGTAATGAAACTACATTGATTTGTTGCCTCTCATTTTTTCTTTGCACGGTGCACTAACAACTTTGAACAACGCTACTCAATACTCAACCTCAAACTCAAACTCAAACTCACTTACACGTACGCTTCTCAAGATCCTTCGTCTTCTTTTCTCCATCTGTTTCTCTTTCGCTTTTACTTTCCCCTTATTTCTTTTCTCCTATCTCCAGTCTCCTGTCCAATGTTGAGCATTCGTCTGACAATCATCTCGAACCCCTAGTCTAGAATCTAGAATGTAGAGTCTCGAGACTTGAGTTAGAAACTAAACTTGAGCCTATTTGTATTTGTCTACGCTTCTTCTCAGCCCTTCGTACAATGGATATGTACCTGGAAAGGATGACGTAGCTTTTGAAGAAATGTGAAGAAGAGCAAGAGGAAGTCCTCTTGCACCAGAATAAACAAAACAACACAAAACACTCGACCACGTCTGTACACTGTACAACGTGTTTTGTACATTGTACATTGTACTTTGAACATTGGATAGAATAGAAAAGACAGTAGAAGAAGAAAAATGTACCACCATTTTACTCTGTTTGTATGGTATTTTTCTCTTGTGTTCTTCACAAGAAAAATAATATAATACAAAAGAGATATATTTATGGTTCCTCCTTAGAATCATTCATACAATACAACATACAACGTACAAGATTCAAGAGCACGCCGTGGAAAACAGGGTCGACTGTACTGTAGACTGTAGAGAATGCCAAAAAATTTTACTTGAACTTTGTTCTCCTTTTCCCGTTCCCTTTCTTTGAGCTTTCACTCTGTATTCATTTATTATTTTTGTATGTATTCATCTCGAACTTTAGTGTTCATCTATCACATCGTGAGCATTATAAAAAGTAAATGGATTACACATTATGGATTATGCATTGAAAATTCAACACACTCGAAAAATATCCACGGATTTTGAATCTGGAATCTAGAAGGAAATCAGAAAAGGAATCCCCAGTTAGGAAAAAATAATGGAGAAACCATAATATTTACGTGTGTCGTATTGACAGCGGGCATTGTGCATTGAGAATTGAGCATTGGGCATTGGGCATTGGGCATCTTCCGTTGAACTTTTGTGTTTTGTGTGCTCCACGTCTTTTATTATAATGGAATGAGGGTGAACGTATTAATAATATTTATTTTCTGTTCCCTATTTCCCTTTAGAAAATTAATATCAGTACATCCGTCTATATTGTACATACGTTAGAGACGTCGATTAGTGTATATAGTGTATTATATGTACATACAGATTATCTATGTAAAATGTATACGTATATAAGGGGAACACACAAGGGATTTTTCTCTTGATTTGGTCTTTGGTCTGGTCTGTTTGGAGATGCTTGGATTTTGCCACGTTTTTTACACCTTTTTGTAGTTTCCCTAGTCAAGTTCTGCCTTCCTTTTACACTCTACATTCTACACTCTAGACTCTAGACTCTTTAAGTAAACTCCCTCTTTTTCCTTTTCCTCTTTTCCATTTTCTTATTCTCTTGCCCTTTCTCTTTTTTGTTTACTTTCTCCTTCCTCTACTTCTTTTCTTTGGTATACACACATCTATACCTCTCTTTACAAGGTTCCGGTTGATAGTGAATTATTGAATTTCCTCGATTTCTTCTTACACGGCATTTTCTTCATGTCGAATAATGTATAATGTCTAGCAGTCTAGCAACATCCAAACATCCAACCAACAACCAACAGCCAACATCAACCTGTGATTTATTCCAGTCTTTGTGCGTCCGAAACTACTTTCAGTCTAATTTTTGTTTCCTAACTTTGAATCAGCCATGTTATACTTATGTAGACATATCTCTTTACCTACATCTTTATTTTCACTAGCCCGTTTTATGTAATATATACTGCATAATATAATATAAAATTCTTTACTAGATTTGTACATGTTTAGATATGTATGTGCATACGTATGCTATTGCATGGTACAAAAATAATGCAAGTTACAGATTTCGTCCCATGTCTTAGAAAAAGGCTGTGAACTTAGGGGCAGTCTACAGTCTACATAGTTTGACTATTGGTACTTTTTTTCTCGTTTGGTTGGTCTGGGCAGCTCTTTCTCGTTGGTACTGAGTGAAAATACATGCATTTTTCAATAATTCTCGCTCCTGGTTGACTTTGACTTATAGATTTTTGTAATTGACATAGTATTATCTAAAAGAAAATTTATTACCCAGTCCCGTCACTCTGTTCAATATGTATAGAGTATAGAGTGCAAAATGTAGAGCAGAGAGCGTACAGTAAAGAGTGCAGAGTGTATAGGTAAAACTATGTATCAACTATCTACAAGTGTGGAGCGGAGTAGCACAAGCACAAGCATAAGAAAGGAGGATCCAAATAGAAACAGAAATCCAAAGGAAGAAAAAGTATGGAGAAAGACTAGCATTCTTGTTTACTCTTGCAAAGTATCTTAGAATCTTACTACTTCCACTTTATACTTTTGCCCAAGAATCCAAGAATTCTAGAACCCTAGAATCCTAGTCGAGTTGAGGATGTCTAACATATTATATTATATATGTGTATTATTAATTAAGGAGAACACCTCCGATCCAGAATTTATGGTGACTTCCTCTTCTCCTCCTACTTCGTCTCCTCCCGCCTTCCTCTTATTTTTAATTTTCATTCTTTTCCATCTTCTACTGTCATAGACCATAGACTGAGAAAGATTGTCGTCACAATGCACATTTTTGGCTCAAATATGCTTGCAAAAAGATACCAGATACCAGTATTGGAACATGTAAATTGGGAATAAAATCCAAATCCGTTCAGAGTTCAAGAAAAATAATGCAAATTCCGGACCCAGATCCGGATCCAGATTCTGCAAAAATTTAGAGTGAATAATTATATTCCTGGAATGTGTATGTAAAATAGAATAGAGGGACGAGAGAGACACCCGGGTCCATTTTTCAAAGTAGACGGGAAAAATGCACCAGGAGGAAAACAAGCAGAACAAGGTCAAGCCATTCGTGTAGCATAGAAGAAAAAACGGAAAAGGAACGCTAACACCAACACTCGCCTTCATGCTTGGGTCACACATCACACAGTTGTAATGCAAAAGGTTCGGGTATTTTTCTCCAGCTATGCAAACCTTGTTTTTTACACAGCTGTAGAACTCGCTCACTTTCTCTGTGTATCTACAATATCCACACATTTGATGGTATATGTGCATCGGACATGTTGAATCGGAATATTTGCAGCTGTTATGTACATCATACATAGTTGATGTACAATGTACATGTTGACGACATGACTGACGGGGATTATAAAAAGGGGAAAAGGGAGAGAATAGCTAGAATTTCTATTCAGAAAAAACGGGGTCTGGATTCAAATTCAGATTCAGATGCAGATCCAGCTCATACAGCTCATACAGCATCCAGTGTATAATGTGGAGGAAGACAGATATACATGTATTTTGACTTCGGTTCGGTTCTATCCATTCCGATGAACATGGAGGATTTGAATTGGAGTTCATGATAAATGGAAAAAAATGAATGTTTTTCCTCTCCACTCCATCCTACCTACAACCTACATGTACAATGTACATATGTTATACTTCATTCTTCATCTTCATCGTCATGCTCATCCTCATCTTCATCTTTATATTCCATATTTATTCACGTTCTTGCATAAACGCACTACATCGCATTAGTATTCCTCCAGCTGCTGAATTATACAGAGAAAATGAAGGAGGAAGAGCAAAGATGTGTATGCTGTATACACTCAAATAACATTTGCATAGAAAAACTTTACCATTCCTCTCTTCACTTTCTTTCACATGTCTGCGTACTGTCTACTGTCTTCTGTCTAAATTCAACGTTCTACATACCACATTCAAAATTCTGTGTTCTGGTTCTGTGTGGAACTCTACCTTGTATTTACTTGATTTTTTCTTGACTCATACAAATTTTTATTCATGTAGATTTGAGAGCAGACTGTGTCTTTCTCACTTGCATTCAAGTCTATGTAAATGGGATGCGGAATTTGAATCCAAATCGGAATTCGACGAAAGGAATTGTGAACCTTTTCCCACATTCTGCCCTTGTTCTCCGACGGCCGTGCAATGCAGTCTGGTGGACATAGGATGAATACTGAATACGGATGTGAAAACGAATAACTAATGGCATGTTGAACAGTAGAGAAAAGATCGAGCATCGAGCATTGAAAAAGCCCGTAGCTCACGGCCCATAGCTCATGTGTCATATCATCACATATATTAATAATCACAACTTTATTTCCACATTTTGCTAGGTACAAAAACAGGCGCTTGAACTTTCATGAAATTTATCTGTATGAACGGTAAAATGCACAGGAACATAATGTACAATGTACAAGAGAATGCTGAATATTGAATGCAGAATGTAAAATGTACCTTGTACAATGCACACTGTACACTGTACACTATGCTTTCTCTTTTACATTTCTCTTCAACTGTATGTTGTACATGGACTGGTGACACCAATGTATAGAAAGACAAGGGAATTAGCGGGGTATTAACACATGTTCATTGTGCAATATTCATATCCATATTCATGCTCCTACTCCTGTACAAAGGGATAAAAGGAAAATCCGTAACTAGAAAACTGAATGTGAGACTTGGAGACTTTCAACTTTCCATATATACTACAGCTTTGAAACGTTAAAACATTGAAACATCCCGAATTCATTTAGTTGAGTAGGCAATTTCCTTTCTCATTTTCATGTGTGTATGAATGTGTAAGTGCATGTACCATGTTCAATGCTCAATGCTCAATGTACATTGCACGTTGTACGTCGTGCATTGTACATTGAGCACTTGGACGTTTTAGGTCGGAAGAGGAAATGAGCAAGCGAGTGAAGGAGTGAGTGAAAGAGATTAATTATTCATCTGTGGAGTTGCAGATACTTTTGAACATTGAACATTGAACATGGAACATATAATATACACATGTATGTAGATTGTAGATGTACATTTGAAAATCCAGTTAGCATCTACAGTCTACAATTAAATCCAATCCATGTCTACCACATATTACATATTATATACAAAAGTAGAGATTTTTCTTGTGGACCAAATTGGACAGCATTGTGTAATATACTGACATTTTGTACATTATGCATCTTTCTGTATTTTTGTACTCACACATGGTACTTTTGAAGTTGGAGAGCACAGATGAGCTGAGAAAATAGATATTTGAAATAATTTGGAATGTAAAGAGAAGGAATCTAGAATTTAGGATCTGGGTAATATTAATTTTTGTAATATTACATACTGCATACATCAGTATTTGTAAACAGAGCTCAAACATACGAAATCTGTGCTTGCTCCAGTTGCTCCAACAAAATAAATGTAAATTAGGAATGAGACCGAGATCGAGATCCGGGTTTGTAGAAAGTAGAAAGTTGTGATAGTTTGAATGTGTGTACGATATTCTAAATCAAGGAGAAAGGAGAAAGCGACTGAGTGAGTGAGTGAGTGAGTGAGGAAAGAAGTAAGTTAACTTGACTGGTTACTGATTCTGAGTTTTTGGATAAGGATCATCACATGCTCGGATGGGTTTCAGGGATTAAAAATTTAATTTTCCAATTAACTCTGTTAAAACTTTTCACAGCTTCCAAGCTCCTCTCCTGATGAGTTTTAGAGTTTTAGACTAGACTAAACGAGACTTGAAGAGACTAAGAAGACTAAGAAGTTTGAGTTTGAGTTTGAGCGAGATACAGAGTAAATTAGTAGTGGATCGGTATGCACGTACAAAGTGTTAAGGACTCTTAAATATCTGCACTCTGATACATGTATTATTTAAGTATCACATATTACAAATTACAAAGTGGGATGAGCTGAGCTCTTGTGTCTTGTGTCTTGTGCCTCGATTCTGGTGTCTATCGTCATGTCATGTGCTCATGTGTCGAATGAGTAATGAGTAATCAGTGAATGGGATTTTTACTTCAAACATTCTCATAATTACACTAATTTCATGATAAGCCTTGAACTTTGTACCTCTTTCCCTCTCCTTGCCTTTACACTGTACGCTGTTGTTTTTGTATGCATAGAAAACTTTCAGTTATCGTGCTAAAATCCACTTCCCTGGAAATCCTGTTCAATACGAAAACTTATTCTGTAATTTCGGTTTGTTATTTGTTTTTGTGTTTTGTATCATGACTCGTAATTCAAAATCTATTGCAAACTACGATATAATTATCTAGGATCAAATATGGACATCATATTGTTGGAAAAGGTTGAACAAGATAATGAAATGATCAATAAACAATAAACAATGAATGAAAATACAGATATGATGCAGTTGGAGACACAAATATTTGACAAGTTGTGGTGGATAATGCCACAAATTCACTGACGTCGATGTCGAGTTTCACTGATACCAATCAAATTATCGTATTACCGCTGTACGCCACGTGTGAGTGAAATAACTTGAGGAAAATGGAAATAATTGGATATGGCAAAGTGTACAGTGTAGAGAGTAAACAAACGTTAAAACCAATTTATGATACGTGTTTATATGCATGAATGTATGGAATATGAAACCACAAATCTATAAATCCATAAATTTAAATCCATATAACGAGCTTAAATAAACAGCAAGTTTTTACATGCACCAAAGTTTTTTGATTAGCCAAGGATTTTAGAAATGATCGAGTCTCGAGTATTTTAATTGAAATTTTGATTAGTCCTCAAATGACATGCCCCATTCACGTGATCCCAAATAAAATAAAAGATAAAAATATGGATACCTATGTTTTGAATGTCGTACTAGACGAAGAGTACTTTTGGATTTTTTACTTATAATTAATGTCCGAAATGTTTGAAAAACTGGATAATTAACTGAATTTCAAGTTTTTATTTTTATATTGTGTGATAACCTGAAATTTAGGATTCGGGATTCAGAATTCAGCATGGACATTTAAAGGTACACAAATGCCCTCAATTTGATAAACAATCACAAGCTATTTGAATTGAACTGAACATGTTTCTCGAATTCTCGAATTTTATAATTTTATAATTCCAGAACTTTGGAATATTGAGGCGGTTTTTAGCAAGCCATTGAATTTCTACCGTTTGCCCGTAGGATGTAGAAAGCTCACAAATTGTGTAATAATTACGCTTGTTCAATGTTCACCCTTCACAGATTTATCTGTATTACAGTGCAACACAAAGAAACGGGGTTAAGCTGAAAAGCAAAGAGGACGTTGACAGTATTTTCCCGCTCATTTATCCATAATGCGTAATACGTAATATCCAATCCAATCCGGTTCAAACCAAACCAAGTCAAGCCAATCCATTCCAGTATCCAACATTAAGCAGTATCCGTTACTCAGATTCATAGCTGTATCCAGATTTAGAACATCAAGTTTCCCTTTGATCTTTGATTTGTGACGATATAATTATATTGTATACATTTCCCCTTTTCCAACTTCCCGCACAAAAACATGCTTTTGCGGTGGTAGCTCCGCTCTTTCAGTCGTTTCTCTTTCAGTCGTTTCTCCTTTTGGTAGAATTTCGGTAGGGTACATAGGAATAAAAACTTATGCATAATGCATATCATACTTCATATTTTACATTCAAACGTCCATTTTACTAAAAAATTCAGTATCTATAGTACAACCTTCGTGGATATGCGGTTCATACACCAAGGTTCAATATTTGAATATTCAGTTTTTCCTAACTCTACACATATGCATATGTAGACTTTAGACTCTAAAATCTAGAATCTAAACGCTAGTCTCGGGACAAGTATGAAAGAGGAAACCTTTATTTCGAGGTCGATAGATAATTTCATCTGCTATCGAATCACATCACTTCCGTTGGATTCACTCTACTATGATGAAGCATGTACGTTGTACATTGTACATATGAACATTGAAAATGGATGTTCTATAATATTTTACTCAAGATACATGTGCATAATGTAAAATGTGATCAAATTCGCTACTCTACCAGTCCCAGCCTCAGTCTCAGTGGTAGCTCAAGTTGAAGTTCCACAGGCCTGATTTTCCGTACAATGTCTTCAGTACACACTTTAAAGTGTACATTGTATATTGTACATGGTACAACATGCAGTATACAGCATACCGTGTACAACACACATTGCCTATTGTCTATGATACGTTAGGATATTAGGGCAAACCATCTTGTTTTATAGCTCGGGAGATTTACTCTATGACATTACTCTGACTTTTGTTTATGGTCTGACGACTTACAGAATAGAGGCTATACTCTATAGCATATAATATATTATATTGTGTACTGGATTTTGTGTGTACTTTGTATTGATGCTGGCTCTAGTTTTGCTGGTACCGGTGCGGATAGTGGTGCTAGGTCTAGTTTTCAAGCCTCAAGTCCTCTGCTTTCTCTGACTATTTCTCCAAAATACATGCATGATGCACATGTTACAACACGCTGCAGATTGTGCATGTCTTTAGTGGGCTGTAGATTCTAGGTAGTTGATACTAGTACATTGAATTGAAACGTATATCCTTATTCATGCTCGCATGAGCATTATTAGAATTTGGGTAATAACTACATGTATCTATGCGTTGGTAGTTTAGTTTTACTTTCACCACAAAAGACAGTTTTACTTAGTATCGGCTTGAGTATTGAGTCTAGAGTCTAGAGTCTAGAGTCTTGAGACTTGAGCATTGAGTACTGAGGTAGCTATTTATTTTTCTTTCTTTAAAGAAAGAAAGAGAAAGAGCGAGATAGAAAATACACAAAACATAAATTGAAAACAGGTATACGTATCAATACCCCTGCTTTTGCTCCTGCTTTAGTATCTGGTTACTATAGGACTTTCCCCCTTATATTTGTATACACGATTTACTGTGGTATGGGGGGATAGATATGACGTAACTACATATATAGGTGGAGTACAGATAAACGTGCTAGTGTACATGTATCTATGTATCTATGTATGTGTGCATGTTTCGTATATTCGTTACCTAAAATGTGACATGATTGTTATTCATAGGACGGTGGTTCGTTTATACAGAGTTGAAAATTTTGTGTCATGTTCTCCGCTTCTCAACTTTGAACTATGAATTAAAGATAAGCAAGCTTTTGAACTTGCTGACAGCCTTTCCGAGGGGGAATAATAATGTTAATTTTCTCGGTATGTATTCCTATTCCTACTCCAATTTAAATTTGAATTCGTAGGCGTATTCATATTCATAAACGTATTCAGATTCCTCTCCTTGTTTCAATTGTTTTGACTCACAGCTCACAGCAGTAGCAAATACGATATTTTACTTTTACTTTCCGAGGACAAAGGACAGGTGATTTTAAATTGAAATAAAATTGCGTAGGTGAATATGTGAATGTATAAGGTTTTCTTGGAAAAATTGGGCGTTTGTGAGGAGGATTTCAGTTTCTTTTGTTAGTTACTGTGCAAGACTTTTCTTTTTGGTGAATTGTACAAAAGCTTCGGTTTGAAAATTTATATTTTTAGGAGGAAAACCGGGAAAAATTTAAAGAAAACACGACATTTTGAAACTGAGTCGAGGTGGGCCGAGTTTAATTGAGTTACAACCGGCAATCAATATTGTATGCAGTTGAAAGGTTGAAAGGGAGCAGAACACTCAAAGAATGAGAGGAGAATGAGAATAAAGAGGAAAGGCTCATCATCAATCTTATACTCTTGTAAAGGTTTTTCATTTTTCATAGCCCAGAACCCGTGGAATTTGAAATGAGCACGTGGGATGAATGAATAAATATTCAAGCAGGTATCGCTAACTGGACGACAGAGAGAGAATATGCAATTCTATTTTATAATTTTAAATTTAGTTAAGATGTGTCTTGAAAATGCTTTCACCTGTACAACAAGTAATGTGAAAAAAATCACAGATCCCTTTAGTTACGATTTCAACTGTTTTCCTCCATTTTGAAACAATTGGTATACGATTCTCTGAAATTTACTATGCAAAAGTATTTGAAGTTTTTGTTACATTGCCATTTGAGTTTAATTTCATTTGTCTAAATTATTAACAAATATTTTGAA
>JAQGBH010001350.1:0-33780 GCA_034698265.1 Sminthurinus aureus | reverse complement strand
ATGGGTATGTCTTCAATTTGAGACAAGGGCCCGTTGACTTTTCGAACGTTTGTGCGAAACGGACCACCCTAATGTACGTGTAAACGTATAGTGATCAAATGATTTGATTCAAATCAAATTGCTTGCGGAAAATTTGAGGCTCATTTTGTGCTTGTTCTTTTATATAACCTTATATGTATATTATACATATATACATATATAGATGCATTGTTTAATTAACTACGATTATAATTTCTTAGTGTGTGCATTCGGCTTAGGTTTTCTAATTGTTCAAACTATAGTCAAGCACATCAGCACCTGAAAACTGGCAGTTGACGAAGAGTTTTAAGGTTTTCCTGACTTGATTAAGTTAATTTGAAGAGCAATGTTTTTTATGGTTTATCTTAAATTAATCATCAGAGTCTAACGAATCGTCGAATTGAGAGCAACCAACCAATATAAATGACAAGAAATAGATATCAACAAAAGTGAAATTTTGAGAATTCCGATGCCATACCTGGAAAATGCAGGCCCTATTAATATCTATAGGTAGATAGATTTCAAGATATAAACTCACCTTGGTTTAAATGGCGATCGGTAAAAGCTCGGGTTGAAAACACAATACGTATATAGCCCGTAAAAACTTGGAACCGTACTTCACATGCTCACAAAAATCACAATTGTGTACCTGTGCCTATATTTTATTCACCTTGAAACTTTCGAATGAATACCCGCTTTCAATGTTTTTACAGTTCTACGAAGGACTTTTGGAGGTACAAAATATCTTTCTATTTATCTTGTCTCTTTTGACTGACGATATACGTTACAAATATTATCACTGACATTTGACGATGCTTTCCATCGTGTTTTTTTTATTTCTTAAAAGTATATGTAAACTAAAACGAACTTGTACCTAAGACTGTCTTAGAATATTTTTTTGTCAAGTAGGATAGAAAATGACAACAAATATGTAAATTCTTAACATAAAATACACTCATGATTACATATACGATTAATTCCTTCATCCCCCTACTCATTTAACTAATATAGTGCGAAAAATAATCAATATGATCATGCATACAGTTATGACGAGGAATATATTGAATATGCACAATGTACACAGACATGTATGTAGGAGAAAGGCGGTGGACAACTTGCCAAGTCATAATATATGCATACATGGGAATGCATAAACCTATGATGTAATCAAGTCTCTTCATCTAATTACTTATCTGTTGCGTTTTATGTGAGCTTGCTACGACTACTGCGACTTACTATACTACCAGCATCTATTGTATTATTTCTAATTTGAGAACAAAAACTTCATCCAAATTAGTCATGAACACAGCTCACATTTTTTTTTCTCTTTTTTTCCTTATTTCTTGTAACTGTGAATATGCTAAAAGACCTAACTCTATAGCTAATGTTCCAAAAAATACTCTACACATACCTAATAGACATTTGATATTGTTACATTCGTAGGTATTTCTAATAAAAAGGTACGACATAACTAGATCATGATGATGGAACCTATAAGTAATATATAAGTAGTTCAGATGGTTCGCAGCTGCTCATTCTTATATTTTAGTGCACATACATATATTGACTATATAAATACGAATTACATATAGTATATAGATAATATACTGGAACACAGGATTATGTACGTATACACAATTGCATAAAATCATGCACAATATCTATTCATCTGTAGCCTGTATATAATATTATTATATCGTACTTTTGGTACGTTGTCAACACATATAAAATACCCGCATAGTATGATGAATGAATAAACTAAAAATAATTCTGTATTATAATATTTATTGCATTCTACTTGGTATTTTTTTGTTTCCCATTTGTTTACACACAAATTATGTAAAAATAGATGAGCTTGCACAAAACCGCAGGCAATAAGTCAACAAAGATAAACTATAATTCGACACATCAGACTAGTTGTATGCTAATTATTGCAATTAAGTTTTATTCTTTTACTCTTAATTCTTAATATTTAAAAAAAAACTTTGTAGAAAGACTTGGGAACTTACCTAATTCTTCAAATAGGGAATTATAATCTGTGAAATCATTTTCTTCAAGCCAAAGTTTAAAATGTTCAGTGTCAAATGCTTCTTTAATCACTTGAGAAGTTGATTTTAATGATGACGAAGTTGATGAGCTGGATGCTGAATCTACACTATCACCGGAGATGAATGAGGAAATCACGTCAAAGAGAAAAACAGTAGAAATACTGATGACGATAGCTAAAAATATCCACTTGAGAGCTACGTAATAGTTTGAAAGATTTAAGGAAATGTCCATTTCTTGTTTCTCTGGATTTTTAGGTCTGGCATTATTATCATTCCGAGATATCATTGTGAGTTTTTGTTCCACATATATGTAAAATCCTTCGTCAACACACCAAGTCTTTGACTGATTATTATGTTATATTATTGCTGACACAATGCTGGCACTAATAAATTAACAAGAATACATTATTTTTTGTAATTATAATATACAATTCAAAATGTCAACAACACATACTTGTATTAAAAATTAAAAAGATCACTTGGAAAAAGTTTTACAATGTACTTTGACAAACGAAACCCGATTGTTGTAATAAAATATCCGAAGACAAGAGATGAGTGACATATTATATAAATGTGTCTATAATATGTTTACGTCATTTCATGGAATCACAAAACTAGTTAATCCTGTTATATGATACAGAATCTTGTAAACTGTTATGAAACACTGTTTATATTCTACAGTTCTTCTGTCTTCGTGTCTTCTGGTTTCTGGATTTTGGATTTTGGACTTGGACTGGTTGCAAAAAAAATCTCGATTTTGTAGTTTCGCGATCGTCTTGCAAAAAAAAAAACAAGGATTATTTAGCATGTTTTGAGCACGAGAGAATTTTTTGTTTGAGTTTTGAGTGTGTGTAAGAAGTAAGAAGTAAGAAAAATATAAAATTGTTGATTGTGTTTTTATAAAAATACGGTCAACATGATGGCCAGTAAATTTATTGGAAGAATTTTTAAATTAAATTATAGTTCTAGTGCTAGACAAAGTTTAGCAGTTAAGGACAGAATAATTAGTAAACGAAATCAGGCTTTATTAGGTGGTGGAGTTAAACGAATTGAAGCTCAACATAAAAAGGTAAAAAATACTTCACAACATCAAAAAGTTTTATTACATTAAATATGGCATACAGTTTCATAAAGGATTTTAATATAGAATGGTGTAAATAACAAGACATTTAATTATTCACTTTATTAGGGTAAACTGACTGCTAGAGAACGAGCTCTTGTACTATGTGACCCTGGAACTTTTGTAGAATTTGACATGTTTATGGAACACACATGTTCAGATTTTGGAATGGATAAAGAAAAGGTAAATACACATGTAATTAACATTTTAATTATAGAGATTTTATTATGAATCGAAACATGTGTGAATTATATTATGAAATGTTTGTTGTCTTTTTTTGACAATATAGTATCCTGGAGACTCAGTGGTTACTGGTCAAGGTTTTGTTAATGGGAAACTCGTGTACCTATTTAGTCAAGACTTTACTGTATTTGGTGGCTCACTATCAAGTGTTCATGCATTAAAAATATGCAAGGTATTATACCAATCAATTATGGAATTTTAAAAGTCGTTGTGCAATCCATATCTATATTATTTTGAAAACTGAACATGTGTTTATAAACATTCTTTTATATTTTTTGTAGATAATGGACCAAGCTATGTTAGTTGGTGCACCGGTTATTGGTTTAAATGATAGTGGTGGTGCTCGTATTCAAGAAGGTGTAGAATCTCTCGCTGGTTATGCTGATATCTTCCAAAAAAATGTCCTTGCATCTGGAGTTGTCCCACAAGTATATTGACATGTTTTTGTACTGCAGAGGAATTTTTGTATTTTCCATTTTATTATTGCTTTAAAATCAAAAATAGTGCTCTATATGTACAGTCTACATGTTTGCTTATGTACAACTTATAACTGTTTCGATTTTTTTTTTTTATTTAAAATTTCCTAACACAGATATCATTAATTATGGGTCCTTGTGCTGGTAAGTTTTGTATATATATATAATATATAATATTTTATTTATATACATATGTCATTCTTTCATGTGTATTTGTTACTGTATGCATGTATGTAAAGTATGCATTTCATTGTTTTGATACATATAGGTGGTGCTGTGTATAGTCCTGCTTTAACGGATTTCACTTTCATGGTTAAAAATACATCATATTTATTCATAACTGGTCCAGATGTAGTCAAGTCTGTGACAAATGAAGATGTTACACAAGAAGAATTGGGTGGAGCTAAAACACACACAACTGTATCCGGAGTAGCTCATCGTGCTTTTGAAAATGATATTGATGCACTTCAATCTTTAAGAGATTTTATTTCATATTTACCAAGCTCGAATCGCAATGCGGCATCAATTGTTCATTCAACAGACCCTCCAAATAGAATTGTACCTGTTTTAGATGGAATCGTACCATTAGAAACTACTGCAGCTTATGATATGTCTGAAGTTATTTTAGGTGTCGTTGATGATCGTGAATTTTTTGAAATTATGCCTACATATGCTAAAAATATTATAATCGGATTCGGCCGACTTAATGGACAAACAGGTAATAGGAGCAATACATACATCTAATAGATAAATTATTTGTTACATTTGAAAATACATTGAATTATTATTATTTGTTAAATACTGGGTTTTCAAATTAAAAATTACAGTTGGAATCGTTGGAAACCAGCCAAAAATTGCAGCTGGTAACTCGAATTTAACATGATATGCATTTTCGTAAAGAGTTTAACTAAATTATAATATATATGTATTTCGTATTCCTATATCATTATTACACGTCCAATTAATTAATTTGTAATATAAATATCCTTGTAACCTTAATATATGTATATATACATAAACATTTCATTATGCAAGTACTTTCTAATAGTAAAAATTAAAACATGATATTGTTTGTTCTCTTCTAGGCTGTCTTGATATCAATGCATCCGTAAAAGGTGCTCGTTTTATACGTTTTTGCGATGCATTTAACATTCCATTAATTACATTTGTGGATGTCCCCGGGTTTCTACCTGGTACATCACAAGAGTTTGGAGGTATTATCAGACATGGAGCGAAACTACTTTATGCTTTTGCCGAAGCTACTGTGCCAAAAATAACTGTGATTACTCGAAAGGTAACATTTGTTAATAGTAACATGATCTGTATGATGCATGATAATGATGATGATGCATGTTAAAATACCCAATTGTGTGACTTATTTAATTATAATATATCCATCAGCTATCTGTCAGTTTCATTATTCATGACTTGTCTCTTTTATTCACCATTTCTTACAAAATTATAGGCGTACGGTGGTGCATATGATGTAATGTCTTCCAAGCATTTGCGTGGAGATTTTAATTATGCTTGGCCAACTGCTGAAATTGCTGTGATGGGTGCAAAAGGAGCAGTCTCTATTCTATATCGAGGACAAAAAGATGTTCAAAAATATGAAGAAGAATATATTGACAAATTTGGAAATCCATTCCCTGCTGCTGTTCGAGGTTTTATTGATGACATTATTGAGCCTAGAACAACTCGTGCCCGTCTCTGTCGTGATTTATCTATATTAAGTACAAAAACATTAACTAATCCATGGAAAAAACATGGTAATATACCTCTATAAATTTTTTTTTTGCTTTTGACTTTCTGAAAGGGAGTTACAATAATAGTTTCTTATCCCTAACATATATAGAGACTCTCTTCACTCTTACATTTTTACCTGATGGAAATATTTTTATCATATTGTGCTACAAAAAAATATGAGATTGATACCAAAAAAGTTTGTTTAAAAAATTAAGTGCTTTTTCTAGAAAATGTTCCACGGAATATTATAAAGCAATTATTACGACTACATGAATTCTAAGATGGGTTTTGTTTTTGTTGGAATTTTCAATTTGAAAAATGAATTTCTGTGAATTTCATTTGTTTCAGTTTTGTTTTCATAATAAAATAGCAGTAAAGAATTCAGAGTCTTGGTTTTTTTTAGATATGAAGTAGACAATTATGACAATCATGTTTGGTATGCAGTGCTCAGCCGACATATCCAAATAATAATTGCAATAGAAAAAAATGAAAGTTAGCTTATATTGAAAAGTTTAGAATCTTGCGAGTTTTCGCTTATTTTGAATAACGATATTATTATTATATCAGTAGGAATAGTATTGAGTATGTACAATAAAGTGTATTATTTCTTTTTATAATACAATAGTAAAATGCGCGATTAAATATTTACATACACAGTATAATCCATATACATATAATATAAGTTAAATATATACAATATTTACACATAAAAAATTACTTTCTATACATTTTATATTAGGTATAAGGTATAATAATATGTTGTATACTCTGTACACGCAAAAAAACATGGTAAATATATTATGCATGTATGTATATTGACGGACATGAAATATATATATATAAACTCACAGGGTTCATTTTATAAGTACAATATTGAATCTAAAACAACAACACAAAAGTATTTATATGATTTTTACCGATGTCTTGAAACTTTCTTTCCATCTTTCACTCTCTCGGAGTTACGTAATGAGAATTTCTCGGTTCTCGGTGTTATCTTTTTTCTGCGTTGTGTGGCATACACATATAATGTTATAGTTTTTTCCCTAATAGAAACTTTCACATTTTCATCATCATTCTTTTTTATAATTTAAAAGATTAAACTATTATGATAATTTTTGTTGTGTCTTATAATGTATTCGTTGAATATGATATATTACACAGCTAATTTAGTTTTGAAACCTCTCTAAAATCGATAATATCAACATTATTGGTATTGCAATTATATGTATCTACATATGTATAATGTATGGGTAGTATATACTGATGCATATTATGTATCATTATATATAATATATATTCTGGTTCTTTATACAGGTACAAAAGAATTCTAGTTCGTTAATTATATTATTATTTAATGTTATAATGTTATAATATTCAGTTTTCAATAAAATCGTTTCTCACTGTCATGTTTAAACCATTCAAAAATATATTGTAGGACTCTTATTTGAGGGTGAAAGTATAACTTTCTCCACTATATTATATATATAGTAAACCTTTTCATATTTATTTTGTATAATCCAGTATACCAAACTAGAATGTTTTGGTATTTTCAAATTCTTCCTTCTTATTGTAGGCCAGTAATGAACAATCAACAATTACTGATACTGAAACATTTTTCTACATTAATATCAACTCCATTCCAAAACTTTTAAAAATGTTCCAACTCTATCTTCAAAGTCTTTTCCCTGACGGATTTGCTTTGCTTTTAGTGAGGCAAATATACTATGCATCAACCAAAATTGTCATACAATAAGTTCTGGTGAAAAGTGTTAAGCTTACGGAAATTGAAAGGAGTTCCAATCCTTATGCTATATGTTACACATATTATGCAGGTAAATACATATATTAAATACTTAAAAACTGTACAGCACCACTTTTCTGAATATCAGAATAATAATAATAATAATAATAATAACTATTATTATAGAGTGTAGAGTTTACTATAGACAAATACAATAATATTGTACCTTCAATTCAGGTTGAGACAGACACCATTAGACAGTGTACAACATACAGAGTAGACAAAAACAGACAATACAAAATATTCTAAGGAATTCTACTGTACGATTTCACGTATGCACCACAAACGCATGTACGCACACAAGTACTAGATAAAAAAACAAACAATTCAAGGTTGTAATGATTCAACAATTCTACAAAATATTGAATTATCTGAACAAGAGATAAAAATATTTTCAATATATTTGAACCATTTATAGCCTCTTTTGCCTTATCCCATATAATCATTTACTTTTATTACACTCTGGCATACATCATACAGTGTGTATATTCACTAGTTACATTTTATACTATAGAACCCATAATAATATTATAGTATAATATAATCTTTACGAGTTCCAAAAATTAGTTACTTTTCACTTTTTACACTTTTCATTTTCAGACGTCTGTGTGAATTTTTAAACATGTATAGATAGTTCATTGTACGATTTTTGTTCTACAATAAACGTAGTACAACTTCCTTTACTTGTATTTGTTATGTTCACGTTACGACAAAACTGATTATACTAATGTTAGGTGAAATCCGAATTAAACCCTTGAAAATAAAACTTGGAACAACTTACCAAGTTCACCAAGATTGACTATTAGTTAAAAATATGTTTTGTTTTCTTTAAAGTTTAACATTTGACATTTTATGTAAACATTTCACTTGTTTTGGCATTTTATAATTACTATAATATTATTATTATGCTATATACATTCTTATGGGTTAATAAACTATAGTTTCCATATATGCATACATGTCCACGGTTAGTGTAACCAAACTGCGATTAATAGGAGGTAACATCTCTGTGCGTAAAAAATAATATACATAGTACATACATATATATACGTTCATTTAAGAACTATTAACTAACATTTAAGAGAAACAGTAAATAAGGAAAGAATTTACAGTAAATAATCGCGTCTAACTTAACATAATACATAAACAATAAGTACATGTATATATATATACGAGAATGATTTTTCAACAGTGTGTATTAAAAAGTACACTGCTACATACTGTAGGGAGATTTCGTTTTTTTTAAATACATAGTTTAACCCTTTTTGTAAATAAATAAGTACTCTGTACTCCTTTTCTGCTTACAGGATAATTTACACTTTATGGATATACAGTTTTCTTCTCCACTGAAGTGAATTTTTAAAAATCAGCAAAAAGCTCTTGCTGCTTTTCTGAAATCCTCTTCAAGCTCCAGGATTGCTGATCTGCATACTCAGCAAAGTTCCTAGTGTCCCCATCAAATGTAATTTTTGGAATGATTGGACTCTGTAATTTCAAAGGTTAAGCGTTTGTAAGTGATTTCAGGCCTCAAAAGACAAAAGACAACTGACTAGTTATAATATTATGTATGCATACATACATTTTACGTAATACACATACGGCTAAAAGTTTATATTTAAAATCCATACCTTTATCCTTTTATTTATCACATCGTCCCAGTTGTAATCTTTAAACCACCTGTGCTTTTTCACATCTTCAGCGCCTCCCTAAAATACAGAAACAATATTATGTTGTTTAGATGTTTGTTAATTAAACGTATACATACATGAAAGTGCTTATGTATATTGAAAGAGTTTGTGAAAGGTTTGAGAAATGACGAAATTCACCTTCAAATTTCCAAGTCGCTTACTCCGGTCGACAACGAGTAATTTCTTAATAATGTCTTTCACCACTGGTTCACATAATTTTGGATAATCTACCTTGCCATTTAGGATTTTCTCATAGGTACTGAAATTATTATCTGCGAAAAATGGAGCCCAACCCAAGTGCATTTCAAAGATGAGAACTCCTGCAAAGATTTAAAGTTTATTATTAAACATTTATTTCCACCATTAAATTTCAAAACGATTGTTTTGTTCTAATGCAAATGCACTACGGGCGTTCTTTGAATCCCCGATGGAAGTTGAATGAAAGGATATTTCATACAGTAAAAGTGAAATTCGTGTATTTAGTACCTAATGCCCACCAGTCCACTGCTTTATTGTGACCTTTAGACTGTATAATTTCTGGAGCTATATATTCAGGGGTACCACATAATGTCCAAGTTCTGTACGAAGGAATAAATACATACGCTTAATGAAATATCATAACGTTTACATTGTAGCAATCCTATCATCACAGAACAGTTTTATGAAAGTAGCTACAAAGATTGTTAATCTATAATATAATCGTACATCCTGAAGCGTAGTGTTACTTTATCGCATAGATCTTATAATTATTACATAAAAAATTTCTGTAAAAACCTGGACTTACACTCCATTAAATGGAAGTTTTTTAGAAAATCCAAAATCCGTAATTTTTATATGGCCATCTTTGTCAAGTAATAGGTTTTCGGGTTTAAGATCACGGAATACAATGGACTTGCTATGTAAATACTCTAATGCGCAAACAATTTCCGCAGCATAAAATGAACCTTTGAATTAAAAAAAAACAACCAAAATATTAGAATTTGGATTACAAACTTATTGTTTATGGTCAAAATACAGATTTTTGATACACTTGAGTATATCCAAGTATAATAATATAGAATTGGTTTATTACTTGTAGCAGAAGAAAAGTGTCCAGCTTTTCTCAGATATGAAAAAAGTTCTCCACCCGCTTGGTAATCGAACAACATGTAAATATTATACTGGTCTTTATCATGCCATTTCCTATAAAAACAAAAACAAACGAAAAATATACATATTGTAGGTATTTAAATGAAAATTTTGCTGGGGAATGACACGAATTCGCTGGGGAAAAGCAATCATACTGCTAATTTTTTGAAAAAAAATCTATCAGAAATTTAAAATTTCCAATAAACTTACAAGTTGATAATAAATGGATGATCAACAGAACGGAGGATATTTTTTTCATTTTTGACATGTTCGACTTGCTTCAATCTGACTGCATCTGCTAGTGAAATGACTTTTAATGCCCCATATGCTCCAGTTATGGTTTCTTTCACCAATACCACGCGACCAAAGGTCCCAGTTCCTAGAGGAAAAGAAAATACAATAAAATTCAGAATATTAACATGAGAATACTCTGTGGACTATTAATCAATACTTAATACCACAGCCTTTGTTTGTTTTCCTACAGACTACAGACATGGCCATGGTCATTTCAAAAAAATAGTTTAAGAAAATGTAAAATGTAGGTCATCGGCATAAAGTAAAAGTGAAAACTCCGACATTTCAGGGATATATTTGTTGCAACGGGGATGGAATATATCATGTATAATATATTATACTTTACGACATTGTAAACTCACTCATGATTCATTCATTCATCCATGCTTGCATGCATAATCTTTTTTTTGTCTCGTATCTCGTATCTAATGTGTAATGTGTAAACTTTGTTGACGTCAAAGAGGAAGAAACGTCTCCTCTCGTGTCTACTCTATCCTTCTCTACGCTTCTTAGTAGATTTTGCATGTGTCTTATCAATGTTTTTTGTTGTGTTTTTTTTCCAAAAAATAGTTGATACATTATATGTTTTACATTTTGGAACATAATATATAATATATTTTGGATTTTGGATTATGGAACACAAATCATACGCATATGTGTAATAAGTGTATGTACACATAAATATGTAAATGAGTTGTAGAATACTCATGCTCCCCGAAATGCATATATATACGATATATTATGTATGCATATAAATAACAGAAAAATCCTAAAGATACGGTTTGCATCTATACTGCATGGAAAATGAACGTGATATATGTTCCAAGTCATGACCTGTGCCTACCACGTACATAATACAAAATAAAATATTGGCACGCTACATGTAGTTTGAAATTTGAAGATCCCTAGTCCTATGTTGTATCTACTTTAGAATTGTGAAACGTTCTTCCTCTTTCTTGTTATGTAGATCTGAGTAAGATCACATATATTTAAATCTGTAATCGTACTCGGAATCAATTTTCTTTCCGTGTAGTCAAAAGTCAAGCTTACTTTGTCTTCCTCACAGACACACAAATGTATCTACTTATATAAAGTTCTATAGGATGGTCTGTGTAAAATATATCTATTTTTTTATTCCTTACTTTGCCCGCGTTATTATTAATACTATTATTATTTTTCATGAACGAATCTCGAATCCCGTCATTGGCCCTCAGTCAAATTTCCACATTAAATCCATTTCTTATTCGTTCATTTTGACTTGAATTACTTCAAGAGTAAATAAATCTTTGTAGTGATAAAATAACCAACATTATTCCCGCTTCAAGTTTCACTCACATGTGTACTGGACGTGTTACTGATTTTTCCCAAGCAAATTTGTGGTATAGGTATCTAAATAAATGGATCACACGCAATTCAAATGATCACACAATGATAGCCAAATGATCAATGACTATTGAGTATTGAGCATTGAGCATTCAGTATACATTTAGCATCTTAGTAAAACATAGAATGAAGCTATCAATTCCTTTAAGTCATTACACATTACTCTATACTCTTTCCTCTATTCTCTATGCATATCCCTGAAAATTTTCATCAAATTAATTAAATAGGGTGGTAATATGCTCGAGAACGTGTGTTATTGTCTATATTTACATTTACAGTGTCCTTATTGTATGTTTAAGTGGTCTTAAGAGAAAACACATGTAGTCTGTGTTGTTTTTTTTTTTTTACAGAAGAGTGAAAAAAAGTATCAATGTCAACAGTGTTTAGTGGAGTATTCGCTCGTTTATGACAGTCAATAATCAAAATCCGTTGCTATTTATTGGAGGTCGTCAAAATAGCCTTGTACTTTTCACTTTTCCGTGTCTTGTGTCTTTTTTCACTCTGTTTCATTCGTAAGTGGTACTCGTGGTTCCACTCATGTATAACAAGTTTTCAAGTACTTCAAGGCCGGAAAATCAGAGGACTGAGGATTCAGGATGTTTTGGCAAAATAATATACAACATTATGTAGTTAAATGTGAAAGCAAAAATATTAAATACATGTAATATCTGGATATAGTAAACTTTTAGATGAATTTATGTAGGCTGTACAATAAATGTAATATATAGCCGAATATGTAATATATAGCCGAATTTTGAATATAGCATACAACCTTTTAGCTCAGGACTGAGTTCTAAGCGACATTTATTATCTGATTGATTCCCTTCGGTTGTGCCGTTAGCAGAATTTCCCAAGAAACAAGAAACTCCTAACCTCTGTGTATCTGTATTCTCTATTCTACATTATCTTATGCATCTTGTTTATTTACTTTCTTTACAACTAATTTCTAATTTCGACCAGACTCATATATAGAGATCTATATACTGAGCTATATACAGATAAAAGTACTGAGCTCGTACCTACTGTAAACATAAATCACTTGACATATGGAGTGTTGCTCAACTTGTGGCTACAATAATAATATCTAAAGTAAATGTTTATAATGAATAATATACATATAATAATATGCATAAAGTATACAGTATAACGTATCTATAGTACACATTATACATATTAAATACATGACTATTTTCAATTTATCTCGATTTAACACAAGATACATAAAGATTGGATTGGTAAACTGATGAAATGATGAATGAAATGAACATGAAAACTATTGGTCTGATTTTTAGACTTTTCTCTCAACGCAGAGTAAATTACAGTAATGATAGTTGATACGACAACCACAGTCTAGTCGTGAGTCTAGAGTCTAGAATCTAGAAGTAAGACACGAGGAGCAGTTTTAATTCCTTCAGAGACCTGGAGCATAGAACAGATTTTGTCAAAAAGTGGTTGACGATACGCTGCACATACTCTGAATCCAAATCCAAATTTTACAACTTAGTTTTTGAAATTAAAACCAAATGTATAATATCAATGAGCTGAAGCTATAACAAATACCACAAGAAAAGTGAAAAGCATTTACTGTCAACTATGTACAGTGTATACACAGATTATTAGTTAACACGAGATGTATCTATCATCTGCGTCTATTTATACACCGTCTGTAGTCTTCAGTTGTGGCTCCAATCTGTCTCTGGCACATTCAAACTCAGGTCTCAGATACATACCTTTTTATGCATATTGTAAATATATTTATTTATATAAGCTAAACATTAGTCGTGTCAGAAAACTAACAACCAAAACTGCACAGAAACTGTTATGCTCTCCTTGACATGTCTTTGACTTTCAATTGAAGATCCGTTATTCAATCTTCAATGTATATTGTGCATTTTATGCATCTATGTATTAGAATTTAGAATAGTTGCTCCTAATTCCTAATTCTCAATGCGATAGGCAATAGTAGATAATCATAAATTGCATAATGTCATTCACGTCAATGAAAATTACAAAATGGGGAATTTTGTTTTTTGATGGTAGTTTGTCGGTAAGTTCATAATCATTGATCCATATGGAACGAGACATCATATATTTGTTTGTTTGTTTGTTTTGGATTTTCTCAACTTATTCAAGTCCCACAGGACGAACACAAACCACAAAATGAGTTGGAAACTAAATAAAAGATAAAATAAAAGATTTTCACTCAGTTTAAAAGCACTTTCACTGAAATATTGTGACTTGTGACGCAGTTCTTGCCGTTCCTTGTGCTATATCTGTATTTGGAGTATTTATTTATGAAGATGCATATTTTTTCTGCACATTGTAGACGAAAATTTCCCCATCGTTTTTAGTAACATATTATCCTTGTCATTCAATTTTGAATCTAACTAGTATGTATTATGTACTACATACAGATTTATTGAAACTCGTCCCTTTCTCTCCACATGTTTCATTTATGTTAAGTAGCTCATAAATGTTTTATGAGTGAAAAGACTGCTTTAAGCTGTGTGTGACACAATAATAATACGATTATGAGGATTTTGGCCTATCGTAAAAGAAATTTGCAAATATGTAAGTACGTTTGTCTCATAATTTAGAAGTTTAGCTATTATGCTGAAACTTCTACGATAAATCTAAATACAAAATGGTGGTTACTCAATATAAAATCTAAAAACGATACATCAGATACGAAATGCAGAGGTACGCAGGTTTTTAATAATATAATATATTATGCAATTAATTATTCTATTGATTTATCCATCGTATCACTCAATAAAATCAAATTCGTTTAAACTATAAAACCCTAAAGTTCTTTTATACAACATCAACTTTCTTCCTGTACTTTTTAATTTCATTCACCCACATCGTAAATCGTAAATCATAATTTTGTTGATTTTATGTAATGTAAAATTTTTATTTCTTGAATGATTTTATTCATAATTTCAACTTTATTTATCGTTTTGGATAGGAATGAGGAATATTTTTCAGCTTGAAACCCCATGTCTACAGAATACAGAGTACAAGCTACAGACCTCATGCAGACTACAGACTACAAATGAGGTAAAACTACAAGGCTCCTGTTTTGTGTCATAACTTTCTCCTTTCAAAGTTTTTGAAGTCAGAAACATAAAGTTGAAATTCTAAATAGATACAGCGAGCTGGCAATTAAATTATTAATAACAATGTGTGTCAAACTAACAACGAACGCACAATATTATGCTGTACTACTTTGGACAAATGCGAGAGTACTATTTCTTTTATTATTCTAATAAATGTAATATTGTTATGTGGAGAAATTAAGTATCAGCTCCACTTTCTATCTCAGTTTTTATACATGCACCGTGTACCCATCTGGTTTTTCTAATTTCGGTTACGATGTACATAGTACATACTTATGTAGAATACAGAGACACATGAAGATAAACAGCGAATTGAGAAATGCTAATAATGATCACTACTCACTACTACTATGTTATTATAAAGGCAAACTCTAGTTTATTTTTAACTTTGAAAAATTAACATTGGCTAGGTTGTCCAAATAAACTGTTTCCCCATCTGTATTCTGCTTTCTTTTATACGTTGTCAATATTTTCTTGATTACTAATTACATTAAATTGCAGTCAATGTTTATTTTTCAACCCTTTTAATTCCTCACTCCAAAATTTGGATTCGGGCCTCGTTGAAGTAACCTCTAAAAATTCTTATGACTTTTTCTACTCCCATAATTTTTAGTACATTGTTTCGTAGACATTGGAAAATTTTCATGGGCTAAGATCCAGATCCAGAGACAGGCATTGAATATTCTAGTGTGTATTATATAAATGTACCTGAGTAATACAAATTGCCGGTATTACGTCAAGTCTCTAGAAGGCTCATGCCTTTTGTTTTATTTTATGTAATAGGTACGCATCATGATGTGATGTGATGTAATGAAATGAAATTTTGCAAGTGAAACTTAAATCCAAATTGTCCCCAGTAATAAATAGCAAAATACAGATACAGTCAAGAGTGGTTTATAGCTTATAGCTTCACATTTCACACACATTGTGCCAACAAGTCTCTCATTTCAAATTTCAATACTCAATACATTGTACTTGTACTTGTACTTGTGCGAAAACATCATATCAAAATGATAATGATAATAGCGCATGATACTGAGCTTCACCTAATATGTGCAATGTGTATAGTGTATATTGGATGTAGTATGTACTTTATATACATAATTTGTTTTCTCAAGTGTTAATGTTGCGTAAAGAGGACATTAATCTTGTCAAAATAGAAGGAAAGAAATGCAGCACACTCGAAATACCATTGAGAGGCTAACGAGAAGGAATACCGGACATTTCACAATTTTGGATCCGGATTAGAATTTTTAGCATATGAAAAAGATTGAGGCTTCCAACTTTTAACTTCCAACTTCCAATCTGAGTAGTAGCATCATCATCAGTACTCAGTACAACACTCTGTGTAAAATCATGTCGATGGTTTACATTACACTGTACTCACTACTGACTACTGACGTACGACGTACCCAAATAAATTTGCAAAAATCAGAGGGCAATATTCATTAAACACAAGTAACTACACTACACAGCATTTAGTATTTACTCTTCATGCATATCTACAAAAACTGAAATAAGCCAGGTGATATTTTCTATTTGCACTTTCCTCTTTTCTCCCAATCAGTCTCAAGTCTCAAGTTCTTGGTTTTCTTTTATAAACTTTAAATGCTCAATATCTGACATTGTCTTTATCTTGCTTTTTTTATTTATTTGCTCAATCCATCCAGTATCCACTGTATCCAGTGTGTACAGAAAATATAAAAAGTAAAACTGAAGTCTCTCTGTCAGCATATAAAGCATTCAAGATTCAAGATTCAACACACAAGACATAAGACTATAATGTCTAATTTTGACTTTAGACTCAGAGCAATAAAAAGGGTGTAAGTCTGCTTTTAATGTTCATATTATTCTTATCACACAACACACATGTACAGAAGTATAGGATACGTATTTACATACAGGCATCAAACATAGCTATATGTAAATTTTCACGTGTAAAGGAGGATGAGCAGATCGTTGTGTACAAAACTTGTGCATTTACTATTTACTATTTACTATGCATGTACAACGTACAATAGGAAAATCGGATCATGTTGAGTATAATTTACATTGTGATTTTTTCGTCATGTTCAGGCCAGTGTAAGCATCAACGGGAAGTCAGGCTAATAATATCCTCGATCCTCGATTCTCGATCCTCAATGCATAAAATTTGATACGTCTTTTTGCAAAAATAATAAACCGTCTCAGAATATTGGCTCTTCTCTACCCCAGCGCCCAATTTTAACCTAACAAGCTCTAGCTACTAGCTCCTAACTGTATAAAAAATATGCAGAATAACGTTATATTTTATATTGTTGTACCTATAACATATACTCAGTTTTCTCAAGTATCAAATGTCTGCACGTCATTAAATCATGACCTATAATTCTTCTTGAGCCCGTAAAGACAAAATATAAAATAGAATAATGTATTGGGATTTTGGATACTTTGGGATTTAAAATAAATTTGGTACAGTAGAATATAAGTAAAAGAAACGTGAGACAAGATCAAGCCCACATTGTTTCAATGTTGCCTTTATGTACGCTTTACTGCCTAGTCGCAGCTGAATTGATTTGATTCAAATTAAGAGCACAGGGTTAATAAAGTTATCTTTTAAAGTTGGATAGGATGTTTTTTCAATAACAAGTATATTACGCATAAAGACAAAGAATACAATAAAATTTTCTTGTCTTTTGTGTTTTGTGCTTTGTGTCGTAGAACTGGAATATCCACTCGATGAACGATGAACGATAAATGAGTAAATTACAAATTGCAAATTACAATGTTTCTTCAGTGATAATTCTAGGTTGACTCTGTATCACCGCCTCTATCGTAACAATCTTAATTGTTCTTGTCGAATGATCATTATATTATTCTGTATTCTGTATATTGTACATGTACAAATCATTCTAAATATTTGTGTTTTTAACATTGTGTTCAATTGAACAATGTCTCGTTATACCCATCTGTTGAGTTTGAGGTAATGTTCCGTGTGCGGCTTGTGCTGCTCATACTAGTTTTTAATGAGGCAAATTCACTCCCACAAAGAAACTACTAAAATCCAAATTTAATTTTTTCCACAAACAACTCTCTGTCCATCTCTAGTCTCAAGTCTCTAGGACTCATCAGCAAATTTATTATCGACTCCTTTTCCATTTGACTTGAAACACCTGCAAACTTACTTACTTAGTTGTCAGTCACTCACTCTACAATCTACAATAGCAAAAGCAAAAGCACTTTTGATTTTTCATGAATGAACATTTGCGTAGAGAGTAGAGAGTACAATATGAAAATCATGTAAATACAACTTTTTATACTTGATATTAGTCGCTCTTAAGTTTGAGCATGACATGTTTTGTAGCACTACAGACACTCCGGCACCATTTTCATCAGTATTAATCTCATGCAATTACTAATAATACACCTGTCCAAAACAACTTTTACTCCCATGGAGCACGTGTTCACAGTTGAGAAAATGAAAATTTATTCCTATTCCAATTTTAGAATCATCGATGATCATGTTATGCAAAAACACGGAATTTTTTCACACCACAGAACATAAAAGTTACAATTTAAAAGTGGAAAGTATGTAACAAATGTTCTAAAGTCCATGTCATAATGTCGTATGTATTTTCGCCTACAAAATACAAACATCACCTGTTTCTAAATGGGAAAAAACAATCCCCAATGCCCATTGCAATGGAATTGTTTTGGTTTTGCAATATCCATTTTATGTGGTCTCACACTGTGATGTCTGTTTAATTTTAATGGACGGATTGCTTGCACATTTCCATTCGTTTTAGACTCGAATTACATAATTAAATAATAGTTAGAAGAAATAACAACAAGAACAGCTATTAAATCCGTAAAAGTAGTGTATGTTTTTAAAAGGATGGTATTTAATCATGATGCTAGATTCTAGTTTAAATTTATCCAGAATCCAGAATTATACAAAAATAATTCTACTATAGATTCCTGTTGCTGTAAACTGCCCATAATTTCTGCTTCAGATACATAGATTGTGTACTGTAAAGCATATAAGAGACATGGAATATAGAATCATGTACGCATTCTAAGCCTTGTGTGATCTGTGCTCTGTGCTGTCCAATGTCCATTGACCATATCTCTTCATCTTCCGAATGTGTAAAATGCAAATCCTTTACACGTATGACAAAAATGTACAATGGAAAACTGAACAACGCATAATTGCGCGCTTAACGAGCATCCATTCAACTCAACTCACAATATCAATACAATTTCGTATATTAGATGAGCTACTTATCTTTTGGAATTACTAATGTGCCTTATCCCCTTATAAGTTTTAGCTCATTTTTCTTTTTTGTCATCTTTTCTGACCAGCACACGGACACAATAAAGAAAGATACTATCAGGATTAACGATGAGGTCGATACAGGTGATCACAATATTATTAGTGTATAAAAAATTATCTATCTGGCTTGACTATTGACTGTAGCTATTAGCTATAGTCATCATGAAAACCACACGAGTTGATTCTCTATTCTACAAGAAGTATATGCTTTATGCCATTTGTATTCTTCAGTCTGATCTTTAAGCTCTAAACATTACACATACGTAATACATCTGTATGTGTGTGCTTTGTGTGTGTGGATGGGAGGTGTGGGTGGACTGGATTATTCTCTATCATTTTCATTCTTTCTTTTTGTTCATCCTTAATTTATTTGCACTTGAACAAGATGTGGGTTGGTCTCAATGAAACTTACAATATTTGGCATTTTTGCAAATTTAACAAGCAACTGCAAATGTGAATGTACTATAAACCAAAGAACATTGTATGAGTACATTGTAGAGAACAGAATGAATCAGAATACGTTTGACGTTAACGGCATCCTCTTTTTATGTGAGTTATTAATTAAAAATGAAAACAGTGGTCATGTGCGTTTTTCTTTGAGAGATTGACTACGTACTACGCTTAACATCAACCATTGATGTTCCATGTTCAGCCTTTTTCACTCAGTGAGCTCCTGATATTGTACCACACTATAAAAAACAATATTGTCCATCTACTAGTTCAAGCATTGTGTTTTACAATTGCCTTACTACATTATCCAGTACAATACAATAATAAAGTTGTAATATCTCAATTCCCTTCATTCTGTAAAAATTTACATGTGGAGCGTTGAGAAGTCAAAGTTTTTTCAAGGGGAATATGGTTAATAAAATATTAAATTTGGTGTTATACATGTAGGAAGTTCATATTGATATCATTTTCAGCGTTACATTTACTACAACGAGCAATGTGCAATTTTCAGGTGTGCAGCAACTCATACATGTAATACGCAAAGTACAACATACAGGATACAACGTACAACGCAAATGTCAAACCTCATAATTAATTACAAGTTTTCCTTTTATTTTTAATTCATTAGATACATAAAATATTTCTGATTTGTAGAAAATCAATAATTTAGGAAGTGTGAGGAAAACTTGCCGTAAAATAATCCAATATAGAAAAAAATAAATAAAAAGCTACGCCAAAATTTTTATTTTATTCAGATTTTACCAATAGAGCGATATGATATTATGATATGAACAATCATAATGCTTTGAAATTTTATGAAGAAAAGGAGTATAAACAGTAAAGACCAAAGAACGCGTATTTCTAGTTTCTAGTTGACTTTTTATCGTTACGGCAAATAAAAATACATACCAGTCTTTCTATAAAAACTTTATAAATGCTTCTTAAAAGTAAATGCAAATTTTTACGTGTGTGTTGTATGCTGTATGCATATAAAAACATTTACTGGCTGCTGAATATATTTGTCCAAGTATATGTATTTTTGTAACTCTATATCTGTTGGTCGTTTTGTACATTCATATGAAAGTCGGGAGTCGAGAGTCATAATCTGAATTTATATAAATTTTCTGATATTTGTTTCCTTCTAATAAAAGAACATGAAAATTCAAGATGAAAATGCAATGCAATAAAACTAGTCATTTGTGAGTACACCATTTAAAATGTTTCAAGTTTTGTTACTCCTTCAACTGAAATATATTGAACTTCAAAATATTGTATCAAACTTTATTGCATACAATTTCAATGCACAATGCGCCATGCGTCATACATGTAGAATGTAGATTGTAGATAGTAGAATGTGCACCGAGTATGTTTTTTTACGTTGATTTGCAATTTTTAAAATCATGCATATACAATAAAAATGTTGGATATTATACTTTTTCGCTTTTCCATACACATCATCAGGAACAGAAACAGAAGAAGATCCTGTACGCAATTTGGCAGACTGAACTAAGTCAAATCTCAAATCCTGTATGACACAGCCCTCACTATCCAAATTTCAAATTGTATCTACAGTCATTTTATGACCTTTGAGAATAAGTCTGAATGTTTAAACGTTACTATTCTCATTCCCCAGGGAATACGTTTGACACTCATCGTCAGCACTCAGCAAAAATGACAAAGATAAAAGATATGCCATGAAAAATCAAAATGAAAGTGTGACTTTGTCAAATTTTTGATAATCATCAAATATGTCGTCATCGTTTAGTGTTTTTAAGGTAAAAAATACAGTAATGTTAAAAGTTAAAACTGGTCATTGCTATCTTTATAATATGTGCTATATGCAGTATCATTGTACTGTATTGTATTGTATTGTACTGCGAATTAAGCAGCAAATATTAGTAGAACTAAACGGATGTTTTAAAGGTGGACTTGTCTGTCATGTCACTTAATTTCATTTCATGTCATTTACATTTGCATTTACATCTACTCTGCAGACAAAGAGATAGACAGAAAAAGAAATAAAGAACGACTTATGAGATGACTTTGATTTTTCCATGTGTGTAGGAATCACTGTACATTTTTGGAAAATACAAAAGGCTTTGCACTACAAACTATAAACTACAAACTCTGTATTTTATATTTGTCATTATAGGTACTAGGTACAAAAAAAATCGCAATTACAACAATGAACTGATGAGTAGCAAAAAGACAGAATTCTTTTTTTTTGCAAATGTGCCTACTGCCTACAATCTGTAATATAATGCACTGATTCTCAAAACTCAAGACTCAAGACCCAAGTCATATGTCTCAAAACTCAAAACTCGAAACTCAAAAGGAAAGAAAAACGAGTTTTGACCTGAAGTTGGAATTGCCATTCTGTCTGCATAATATTATTTATTATGGTGTGCGCAAATTGGGGAACAAAATTATGGGAAGAGTCCACCTACACTCCACAATCTGTTCTATACCTTTTCAAGTACTTGAAACTCAAAAGTATTATCTCACAATAATTGATCCACTCTATTAAACATTTAATCCAGTCAAGTAGATATTGTTCTTGCGTATTCAAAAAATGAGTGTGTAAGGTAACCACTAGCAGTGTAAATGATGCGTTATACATTATACAATTACTTTTTGAAACTTAGAAACATATACTTGACACGTCAAATTATTCACATATATAAATTACAAATCTCCATATACTCTCTGCATTAAAATTTAATTACTCACACGTGGATTTTTCATGTTCATTTACTTACGATATGTACACACAGTACACACAAAAACCAAGAGAAGTCTTTTTCTTTCATCTTTCACCTGCTGGTCATAATTCTTGTGGAACCATAATCTTGGAGTAGGTATCTGCAGTAATAGCATTACATTACATATTACATAACACAACACGGATGCAGCAGTTCCATTTGCAATTGTCATACTGCGACGTGTTTCTTGTTTCTACTTTCTACCTTTTGGATTTTGGACAAAAGTTGTTTCCCTTGTGTCTTAAATGTAGAATGTGGATTTTTAATGGCGATACGATGTTATGCTCTGAAAATGTTTTCTGGATTAAGAGTCAAGGATAAATTCTGTGTACGGTTTAAAATTTAAATCTAAGACAAACGTTTTAGAATTTGCGGTGTGGCGAGAGATTTAAAAGATTTCGAGACAATTTATGCTGACTGTAAACTGTAAACTCTAGACTCTACACTCAAGACTTTTGGTTTTTCTTTTCGTGTTTGGAGTTTAGAGTTTGTAGGTAGAATGCAGAATTGGATTGGGTCAGGAAGTCATCTTCTTTCATTTGTCCTTCATGTGTATTGTATAGTATCCATGGTACATACTTTGTACTTTATAAAGACATCTTAAGACTAATGACGACAATAATAGTGAAAAAGTAATCTAGATGTGCATTTTGCGGGCAATGGTTCAAAGGCCAGGCCACCAAGATATATCCATATTCCTTATTCATGTCATTCATGTCACATGTTAAACAGACTTTTATTGTTTCCCCTCTTTTGCCTACTGCTGATATTCTTACATTTTCATATAAATGTGTAGATTGTAGACTGTAGATATATAGATAGATCAAGAGACACACATAACCCTCCACATATAAAGGACATACATACATATTATACAGAACCACATTTCAATTAGTGAATACAATTTGCTCTAGATTTCCTCCCTGTATATCGTATATTTAATAACACTGGGAGCTGGGAAGAGTGCGAATGAAATAGGTACGGCGTAAAAAGTATAAAGTATAAAGAAAGTATAGGTGGAACTTTTATGCATATTATTCCGTGTATATTGTATAGTACACCTATAGTAATAGTAAAAGGAGAAAAATTTTCTCCGTTTTTAATCTTGGCTTAGTTACAAACTCTAGAATTCAGATTCAGATTCCGTTTTTCATCTCTCGTTAACCAACAAGTACATAACTACTCATGACTCAGTGTACATAAAGTGCATTATTGTCAGTGCATATATTTTGTATATTAGACAACCCATCAAATAATTTTTGAAAGTGGCTTTTTTTCTCTAGTTTCTTACATTCATACACCGCACCCCGTACGGTACGATATGACACCGAGGAAAATCTATACTTGTTGACCTAAATGAAATACATACATATGCAATAATGATGGTAATTGATCACATTATGATCTCAAATCTAAACTCTAGACTCTAGATTCTAGATTCTAAATTCTAAACTCATCATGTAAACAATTATCCGTCTTCTCCATGTCATGTCTACTTTTTATAATTATAACAGTATAAAGGATACATCGTCTTTTCTACATTTTTAAACAGAAGGAATTAGATGTGGAACATGGTTTTTTTGTCTTTTTGACACTCCTACTTAGTTGTTTGTTGTAGCTTGTTGTGTTCCATTTAGAAAACGGGAAAACGGAACGGTTACATAAATTTTCAGTGTGCAGTGTGCAAAGAAAACAGCTGTCGACACTCGATACAGTCATTAACATCTCAAGTTTTTTGTTGCTCCTGTCTTCATACTGTTACAATTTACGACTTACAGGTCTCTCCCTCAAGACTCAAAACTCAAGACTCAAACCTAATAACAATAATAATTATTAGTATTCCATTTGAGCTAATCTATTTGCTATTTAGTATTTAGCATTGACAACGTCAATTTCGCCCATGGATATAATACCACTTAGGTAATTCGCCTTTCAGTTTTCTGATAGCTCTTAACCTCCAAATTTTGAAAGAATGGGAATACAAAGACGAGTTATAGATCCGATCAGGGCCGGATCATCATCATCTTCATCATCTATTGTGTTTGTAACAACTTAGGTTTAGGTTGGTGACAGAAAAGAAAGGCTAAAAATTAACCATGCAGCAGGGAGAAAACAATAGGATGAAACTTATCCGTAAAGTATCAAAGAATGCTGATATCACCTTCAAGCTTTATATTACTGTCAAAAGTTTTAACGACAGTATTGATATTGAAATAAGAATAAAAAAAACAAAATGACACTAACTAATTTTTACGGAAATCAAACTAATGATGTAGACACCATATTGTATAGAGTTTATGTATATACAAAAAAACAAGAAAAGGATAAAAATGTGGATTAAAATAACGCTAGACGACGAAAAAAGTTAATGGTTTCAGTGAAAACAATACAAGTGTAAAAATCATGAGCCTTAATTCATTTATGCTACATGTAAGTGCTAAAGCAATACAAATACACTATACACTATAGTCAACAATTTTGAACTTTTCCTCATCACTCATCACTTTTGTACTTTAATATGTACTAAAATTAAATGCTCTACAGTCTACACAGTATAGAATTTCATATCAATACATAATCTGTAGACAACGGCCCATATGTGAATTTCCATATTGATGCAATATTATACTATAATATTATTATGACATGTGTAAACTGCAGGAACTTTGTTTGTATACATTGTATAATGGTGGATGGTCGTAAACCATGATGGTTGCCGGATGTTGTCCGTAACATAAAATTGAATCCTAATGAGACCTAAAAATGTGCCGTTGACATTTTAGTATTTTCAGACTCATTAGAAATCGGATGGAGACAAAAATATAAGTATCTACAATCTACAAAGTACAAAGTACACAGAAATAGGAAGAGTATAGAAAATAGATGAAGGAGAGGATGCGAATTACATATTTGAGGAGATGAAAGAACTGATGACTGGATAGGGAATACGTGTGCGAGAAAAAAATAGACAAGAGATAAGTATCACACATACTTTGCAGTTTGCAATGAACATAAAACATAAAATAGTCTCTATACTCTATACTGTAAATAGTAAATAGTATACACGCTGTCTCTAAACTCTAAACTCTAAATATTATGTTCTAGATATGTGTATAAGACGTCTAACATAAAGAGTTTCTTCCTCTTTCCTCTTCATTATTATTTCTATAAACTAGAAAAGAGACAACGTATCTACAATGTACACTATGTACTATGTACACACGCTATACGCAACGGAAGAACGAACAACTGCAAAAACCGAAACTTATTATCTAATGTTGATGGTTCAAGTGTAGGACATTTCCCGTCGTCATCATAATCTCCGTTCTCTCGTCTTGTACCGGTGGTGAGTGTGGATTGTGGATATTAATGCTGATGTTTCTGTTGTTGTCAGGAAGAGAAAGAAAGAGAGAGACAGGCAACAGCTATGAACCCATCATCCTAATGATGATTGTTCTTTGCCAAAAGGCAATGCCTCTCTTTCAATCTCAAACAAAGTAGATAGATGGATATAGCTACTTATTTCTATGTCTACTCACCTACAACCTACAGCCTACCGCATAGTACATCATTACATATACATTGTACACATATTGCAAAATTTTAGCACATGATTTTGCAATAATTTAGCGTACAACGTACAACATACAAGTAAGTTAGTGAGTATTGAGTGTTGAGGATTGAGGATTGAGTACTGAGTATAATACATACCTACTTAGTATTGTATATTATGCAATAACAATTCGTACAATCCTTTGAATTTTGAGGCTCATCTCTGAGCTCTGAGCTGATTCTATGAACTGTGAAATACTCACGGAGGTCAAAAGCACACTCACACAAAGTGTACTAATTACTGTAACACAATACGGTGGAAAATTATGTAGGATGAAGGTATTGTAGGTAGCTCATTTTCACGTATTTAAGTCTTTAATATATGTACTGAAGGCTGGAGGGTACACGCAAAAATTTTACTTGTATAATGTGTAATCTACAGGAGAATACTTGGAATACTTCAAACTCGATGCTCTGAAAACATTTTACTAAAACTGACTGTGAGAGACCTAGGTATTGTCATAATACATCAGATGTGATTAGCGAATAGCGAATAGACAACCGACAACCGGCGACCGACAACAGACAACAGACACTAGACACAAAGAGCAGAATATTGTGTTTTGTTTTCATTTTCTTGGTGTAGGTAAAACCTTTGAGTGGAAACAAAGAGAAAAGCAATGCATTTCATGTTTCATCTTCCACGTTCCAAGGTATCTATGAATATCTGCTAGACTCTAGACTCTAGACTGTAGATTCTAGACTCTACTCTCTACTGTAGACTGCCATGAGCCGTGAGCCATGAATCAGTCCGACAGTCACTCAAGTCATTGATCTACATTCATATTTCTGTTTTCATTTGTATTTAGTATTTATGCAGAAAACAGTGATGTGGAATAGTGAGCATTGAGCATGTAATTTTCAGCATTCATCTTGTCGTTGTCATTTTGATTTTGTTTACTTTTATAATGCACCATTTGTGTGTTGAATGAAACATACAAGTAAACATGAAACTTATGAATATTAATATAAAGTATTACTGTTATTATTATTCTTATTACTGCATATAATTTGATTTCGTTTGATTTTGGCCTTCAACCCATCCTTTCTGTTATCTGGTATTTGAAAGTTGTTGGAAATCATACAGAGCTCCTAATCACTAATACGTTTTAATGTCAACATCCAAATACCAAGGACTAGAAGCTATAGACATTAGACACTAGAGACTACATATGTTCATCGACAAAAGAGTGAAGCGACACTATAATGAAGAGAGAAACTAGAAACTAGAAGCTGTAAATTGATTTCGGAAAGTAGAATAGCGCTTGTTTCTTATTAATGAATGAATGAATTCTTAAGTATCTCTTACTTTTTTGCCTACACTCCTCTCATCACTTCAACCTCCAACATATTCGTAATTCGTGATTTGTAATGAATGACATGCTTTTAACAATTAATTTCAACAGTTAATTGAAGTTCACATGTACAATGTACATATTAGATACATCACACGATGGGCTTCCGAGGAACAAACTAGTAAATTCCGAGAAAATGATCTGTTTTTTACATACATTTCAATCACAAAATCACAAATCAACAAGCAGAAAGCAGATGAAAGTCAAATGACTGATGCTGGGCGTATTGCATAATGTATACTATTTACTGCGCCCACGGCCAAGCGTGGCCTACTCATTGATCTTTTGAGCTTAGTTTCCATACACCTGTATGCTGTATGGAATCAAATAAATGAGCTTCCAGTAAATTTGAAGGCGTAAGTGACATAATTTGACATGCTTTTATCTTTCATTTGTAGTTTGTAGATACTTTTTTAGTACTTTGTATTGTTTGAAAAACAGTAAATAATCAAAAAATGTTACAAAATAGTGAGAATTTACATTAAATAGTAAATATGTAGTAATAGGTAAATTTTCTGGAATAATGCTTCGCTTCTTATTATGTTACTACACTCTGTAACTACACTAACTAAAGATGTATGAATAAAATAATTTCATGAATTGTTTTTTATTTGGATAATCAAGAATCTACTCATTTTCAGTTTCAAATCTAAAAATTGGCTGGAATAAAATAACCGAATAAAATCAGTTTCAGCGAACACACTCTTTTTCTCCTAGGTATCTACAATCTACAATCTACATACATAAATGATCAGTTAATCCAAGTCTGTTTAGTATTTAATGTTTACTCTAAGTCACGGATTAAAAAGAAGGAAATGCAAAATTTCTAGAACGCATGTGACATGGGACCTCAATAACAAGAATCAAGATAAACTTAGTTGTTGTAGTCCTCAATTCCGCTTTTTTTTATCAAGGACCGTGACTAGACAAAAAAATAGAGGAAATAAAAACAAAACCCCGTCGTCTATACTTCAAACGATGTACTCTGTACTCTATACTCCAGACTTCATCTGTATGTTTTAAATACCAACAGGTTCTAGTGTATGTAATACACTAGAACATAGAACGCTCCAGATTCCAGATGCTTTTCCATGCTATACCTACAATTTCCTACATTTATTTATATTTAATTTGGATGTGAAACAGGTCAAAATTTTAATTTTTGGATTAAGCTTTCACTTTGTATTTGAGTTTGTGTTTTTGTTGTGGAGCATGAACTGTCATTAGTTTGGTATAGGTAAAGAAAGACAACTTGTAAGTTGTAAATAACGAACCAAGTTATCATTAGTGTTAACTTTGCATGCTTCCATGTGTTGAAAATTTTTCTTTTTTTCTACTACTTGATATTTCTGAAGTATTTTTCCATGGTTTAGCTCGATGCTTGATACTCGGTACTCAGCACTCGGCCTATTAACCTATGTTCAAAATTTCTAGTTGTCTTATCTCCTCTATAAAAAGTTGGGTCACATGTCTCATGTGTTGACTTTTGGCTTTTTTAAATTTTAAATGTCGGAAAAAGAACCGTATCACGTTTTTAGTTTTGACATATTTACATATTTAGACGAGTATATGTAATAAGGAAGTCTGAATTCAGGAGCTTTTTTACGTTTTACGTTGAGTTGAAAGATTCAGAAGATGTAGATATTAGATATTAGGTATGTATGAGAGACTAGGATCAAATAAATTGCAAATTGCAAAATTTCTTTTCATGGTGTATAATGTATGGTTGTTCCGCTCGACCGAACTGAGTTTTATGAAGAAATTTCCAAAAATTACGCGTACCTAGACTCTCTCGTTGTCTGTCTCTAGATGTCTGATATTTTACCAGTATGAGTACCAGGAACATGTACAATGTAAGTTTTACATAGCTCACATTCTCAATGAAATGAAATGAAACAGAAAACAGCTTCACGTGTTTCGCGTCTTCTTTTCCTTTTAGTATAAACTCCATTAGCGATATTAACATGTACAATGTAGAGTATGTATACTCAAAGGAAATACACGTGTGTGGGAAGAATGCATAAGTATAAAATAACATGAAATGCTGAAATTTATTTGCAAAGAACTTGTGCATCCGTACAAATACAAATACAAATACAAACTGCAGGCGAATACTCACCACATGTACGTAATTCTCTATGTCTCCCCAGAGCAATTGAGTAGGAAGAAGAGGAAATTTTGCATTACCATTAGCATTTACTTACTCTGTGCCATTGCTATCATTATCATACTGCGACTAAATTTCCAGCTTGAACTTTTACCTTCACCGCAATAATAATGTAATGACAGTTGCACATCATAACATAAACAAATAAAAATTTACACAAACTTGAATGCCTTAAATTTAAATGTGTGTACATTTATAAGATACGGTAATGTGTACCTGCTAAATTTCGGATATAAACATAAATATCCTAGATCCTACATATTAGATAGTAGATACTAGATAATTGATAGAGACTCCAATAAAAATACCCTTATATGTAAAAGTTACGGAATTGAAAATAGCATAGATGCCAGAAAAAAAATTATGTGAATAATCGAGAATCGAGAATGAACGGAACGACGCTAGGATTTTTACTTCCTGCACTCACTAACTCACTCACAGTCAACATTTTCCACTTCAATAGGATGTGCATAACATACCATAAAACATAGGATAACATTATTTTGAGCAGTTAATGTAATATTTTGCTTTTTTTATGTATGTGATGATTTTTTTTGTGGAAGTTGGAGGAGGTGTCAATCCTTTGAAAGTCTCTTCAAAGTCTAATATTCTAAAATGGTAAAGAAAAGGTTCAATGAAGGTCGACAATCAATATGTACCATAGTTGATAGTTCATAGTCGACTATCAAACCAAACCAAATAGACTTCCACATCAAAAATCAAAACACCAAAACCATGAGCATAATCTTGTATAATCATGAGTGTAATCATAAATGATAACTAAAGCTTTACGCCCATTCTAATATGTATTTATCCCATCTTGTATACTGTATATTGTACCATAATAATAACACGTCCAGTGATAATAAGTGTAAAAAGTATAAAGATTTAACTTGGAGAGGTAAATTAAATAGACGAACTGTTTTTAACACTCTTACGTCTTGTGATGACAAAAGGGAGGACAGAAATGTGACACACCGTAAACTTATACAATATGCAGATGCCTACAATGTACAAAACGTACCGTGTAAAATCATCTTGTATCTTGTAGTTTCCTAAATATTTTTTCATCCCTGCTCCCTACCTATTGTTTAATTTCAAGTGGTACTTACTAAATTATGACCAAACAGGACATCAAGATGTTAATCATGTAGTTTTAGTTTGTAGTTTATCAATCAAAATCCTGTAAGATCCTTATAGAAAATGAAGTAACCCACGTTTTTACGTTTATGTTAACGTTTGTAGTTGTATTTTGTATGTATATAAATACTATTGTAGCATAAATACGTGTACCAGAATTGCATCAAGCATCAGAAGACCTTCCCCTATTTAGTTTTTGAACTTGCAGAAGTAAAGCAAACAGTTGTATTGCATTGTCTACAATCTGCAACCTACAACTCACAACTCACAACATTCAAATATGCATAATATCTACATATTTAGAGGAAAACACGAAACACAGACATTGTGTGTGTTTGCGTCTGTGCCTCTGCTCGGCTTCTTATACAAATAAATAAACAGATAAACTCATCCGTGCTTCTGTTTTCTGATATGAGAAGGTATGATATGTTGATTAAGTAGTGGGTTTGATTTGGGCACACAAATACGGTGATGTGCAACATACAAATGTACAGTGTACTATGTATCGTAATGTAGTGAAACAATAATAAATAATAAAGAAAATCAAATTGTCTGTTAGATCTATTTGTACGTCGTACACTGTGCATGATATAAATAAAAAATACAAATCAAACGCTGAATAAAAAACACAACTTATTCTGTTCGTTTCTCCGTCATGTTCAATGTTGTTTGTTGTTCTATGGGGTTTTGCAACATTCAACATGTTTAACATTTAATGACAATAACAGTAGAACAAAAAACACAAACAGTTCATGCCGAGTTCAGAGTCTACATGTCTAATATCTAATGTATATTGTCTTTTCTCTCTTGTTAGTCTGCCTACTACATAGTACATAATAAATAATACACAACGTGTGATGATGTCCATGGACTAATGATCTCCATTCTACATTCTCCATATTCCATAATAAATAATAATGCTTGTGTAATATGAAATATGTAACAGCAACAGCAACGGTATCAATAAGGAATATTATAATGAGAGATCGTAAATCGTAAAAATACAAAACAAAACTAGACCAAAGTATAAAGTCTTACTGTCTACTGTCTACTGTGTACAAATTCTAAATGTATGTAAATGGCTTTGATTTGATTCATTTCTGTCCTAATACGGTGTAATAACAATAACAATGACAATAATAACTATAACACTAGGAATAGAAAAAAAGTATAATGATGAAATGTCGTCTTACCTATTGTTCTGATTATATCCAAATCCTCGAGAGCAAGGGAATCGTAGTACTCGCTTCCAAATTGCCCTTTCATTTTTTCCTTCCTTTTTTCCTTTGTGCCTCTCAGCTCCCAATTAACGAAAAATAAGTTGAAATCTTCCGGCTTGTTCTTTGTGACTTCTTTATGGTGTCAAAGCTGCATCTTCCAGAGTTCGTTTCCTGTGTTTTGTACAAAACAAAAATACAATGTGCAAAATGTGAGATGCGAGAGTATAAATAGTTTGTATTTTGTATTTTGTACTTTATTCCTTTTATGTACATCTAGTTACAAGTTGTAAATGCCTTTATTGTGTAGTCTGTTTATTGTACAAAATGTAAAGCCTATATAGGCTTGAGTTTGGATCCTTTACAACTTGAACAGATGAACAGATGAACAGATGCACAAATGAACGGATGAACAATATCCAAAAGACGCTTTTATCCATAACATTGAGAGAACAAGAACTTAATTAGTGCAATGCAAAATTATAGAAAGTGTTTATTTTTTGAGCAAAACTAGCTCACATACAGCATGCATTTTAGAATACTGAGTGCTGAGCACCTGTAAAGAGTAAAGACGCAGTACAATACACATGAGGGAAAGCTTTAGTTTTTAGATACCTGTTTCTTCTCTTTTTAAAGTGTATCAAATATCAAATATCAAAGTGTAATGGAAACGAAAATGAAAATAAATGAGTGACAAACTGTCACAAAAGTGTAACAGTTCTTGTAGCTTTTAGCCTGTATGCCTGTATGCAAACATTACGCATATTAATCAGATTAGTTTATAACAAGTTTAATTGTACATTGTACGTGCATTAATTATGCATACTTCTGTTAGCTTATTCACCTTCTGAATTCTGAATACGCACATGTGCTAAGGTTGTGAAAAATACTGATTCATCCTATTTGTATCATTCCTTCCACTTGACTGTATTTAATACCACATAAAGTAATATATTATATTATACATACTCGATGCTCGCCATTCAATACTCAATAAACATGTAATGTACAGTGTACAGTGTACAGACTACATGCATAAAAACTAAATAAACAAGTTCATCACTGTTATTGCTAAACGAGTTATTTGGGCATAGGTGAGCGTGCTATGAGTATATACTGTATATTCTATTGTATTGTTTATAATTGTTGTCCTTTAACTAGTTAAACAGCCAATAAAATCAATGATGACTTTATCACGAGTTTCATACTGTATGTTTTAGCTCATCTTCACTCTCCTTCTCATTTCCCATATAAAAAAGTTTCGATTTTCAATTTTCAATTAGATTGAATTGGATTGGATTGGAAACAAAAAGTCATGTGCATTTATTTGAATATCATGTCATCAATAACATCATTTATGATGGAAGTGGGTGAAGAATTTTTGTTAGCTATACGTTATACTAATATTTCCTTACTTGCGGTAGACAATATCTACGACAGTACGGTAAAAAAACGCGTCTTTTGGCTGTCAACCTTAATCAATAAATAATAATTTCTAATATTTTTCGTGTCATTTCAGATTATGATTTTAATGTCAACGTCATATTTTCCATTTGAACACATAGAAAAATAAAACAAAGCCCACATTCCCTAGAAATAATATGTGTCGACATTATGTGGTGTCATATTGGTGTCTCTTTGGTCCAAATTTCCATCAAATGACATGAAATTTCGGTGTCATAATGGTGTCTTCGCACCTGA
>JAQGBH010001349.1:0-33784 GCA_034698265.1 Sminthurinus aureus | reverse complement strand
GTCATTTGATAGGAATTTGGACCAAAGTGACACCAATATGACACCACATAATATCGACACATATTATTTCAAGGGTATACAGAGAAATAACCATCCTTCAACCTTCGTTTCTAAGTTGTAAGCTGTACAGAGCACTGTACAGTCGTATTCGTATTTGTAAAAGGACCTGAAACCTGCGTCATTACAATTTTTTAAATGCTTGTAAATTCCGAGCCCAATCCCAATTGGTCTATAATCAATAAAAACTGTGGAATTTCGAGTTGAGAATTTGTAATGTTTCAAAAATTTCCATGGTAAGCACATCTTTGGCTATTTAACAGTTACAGACCTTACACAACAAGAATTATGCCGAAAATTATTATGTGTAGAGTGTAGACTGTAGACTGTAGATGCATGAAATGTTAGACATGTTTGTCATACTCAATCTCAACTCTTAACTCTTACTGATCCATGATCCATGGAATTGACAGGTATATTTAAAACTGGACCTGGCTTGTCTTTTTAAACTTGTGCACTGTGCACTTTTCTTAGCTGTCGCAAGTCGTTTGTCTGAACCATAAAGAAAGATGGAGACATTTAGAAAGGGCTGATGATTAATGATCAATTAATGCAGCCTTGAGCCTTGAGTTTATGATATTTTTGCAATAATCATAAATTATCAGTTTTCAATTAATGATGATTCATCCCATAAATTATGACGTTCCGTCCAATAACTTTCGGGATAAAAGTACCGAAAAGAAAAAGGAAAGCACTCACTCCTCAAGTTTGCACTACCATAGCCATAGTCCATAGTGCACAGTGCTGACTGCTGACTGCTGCATCTCATTTCCTTAATTACTCAGTAAGCTAGATAATGGATAGTGGATAATGGGCAACGGATACTTTAAGCAAATAAAGGAGAATTTATTTTCCAAAAGGACGACCACATCATGTATCATAATAATTGTGTATAATGCAATAGTGTAGTTTAATTGATAGTCTACTGTCTACTGCTGACTATGGAACGTGGTCTGGCAACTGGCAACTAGCAAGTCAGGAGCCTGCTGCTTGCTCCTGAGTGCTCCTTAAGTGAGTGCACTTATGCACTGAATTAAAACATCGTGATTCGTGATCCTTGGAAACAGCATGGTGAAAACCCGAAAACCAAGACCAAGACAATGAGGATCAACTATTTTTTACACAAATAACAATAACTTTACAGTTAATACTAGTACCTATGTAGGACCTAGAACTAGTAATTAATAATATTAATAAAATACTCGGCTTCGAAGCTTGGACGCACTCCAACATTTTTTCATTAACGTGCATGTGGAAATTTGTGTGTGTGTGTAATTAAAACACAATGGAGGATGAAAATGGAATATCTAAATTCTGAATTCGGTTATGTTCGGCAGATTTATTCACGGAACAGAGGAAAAAAGTATCCCATCTTGTCCTTATGTAGATACTCATGTACTTTTGGAGTTTGGAGTTTGGAGTTTGTAGAGTAATAAATGAAGCAGTAACAGTAACTCATTTGTTGGTTCAAGTTCCAACGTAAATATTTGGAGGTATAATCGTGAGCCGAGTGTAGAATGTAGAATCTAGAATCGTCGTCCGAGCTCAACTGATAACAACAACTTATTTCGTCTCCTGCTCATTTTTTCTCAGCCAGTCGGTCAGTCTTTAGTCCAGTCGTCTAATCGTAAATTTTCTCCTACGTATATTCATTCCACTGCATCGAACAGAAAAACATTTATGAATGAAATTCAAGATTTCAAGAATTCAACAAAAAAATGTATGTGTTCTTTCCTTTTCCTCATTATTTATCTGATATTTGATATCTGACCAATCCAGAAAATTTGATGATGTTTTAAAACTTTTTATTTTTTTTATTCTTCATTCAGTGAGTTACCAGCAACAGCTTGTATTGCCAAATAGAAATTAAACATGATTACTTTTTCATGTAAAATTGTGGAAAGTAAACTGATGTCTACAAGAATCTATTTTCTATTTTCTAGCTGAAATAGCAATAAAATATATTAATTGGTTGTGAGTTTTGAGTTTCGAGTTGTGAAGAGGTTTGAAATCTGAAAAGGAAAGTGAATAAGTATAAAAATAAATAAGAAAATCTCCTGTGAAAAAAAATGAAAAATCCTCCCCGCACACAAACACAAAACACCATATATCTACAGTCTACAATCTACATACAACAGGGAACAAGAGAATACAATGGAATACAATAGGTAATAGAATTGAGAGTAGACAAAATACAAAACACAAAATACACAATAAAGAAAAAGTGTGTTGTAAATTGATTTTCCCACCTGAAGACTCAGAGGTCACACAGGATCAAGATGAAAGGAGAGAGAAAGAATAGAAAGGGATTTTGATGAATGTGTCACGCCGAGTCCAAAGTCTGAAGCTGAAATAACCGATTTTATTCCATATTATACCACATGCGTACTATTATTATTATTAGTATTATTATTACCATCATCACGGTATTGAGGATTGTGGATTGTAGATTGAGAATTGAGAAGCCTTTTAATGACGGCTATCAATTTGCATTTGAAAACACCTCACACCATTTCATACCGAGGTTCGCTCCATGCTCCATCCAAAAGTCTGTCAACAGATTTCCACCTGATGATCATCCCTAGATTCTATATTCTATATTCCACTTTCTAGTATCATTATTATTACTCTATGTACAAAGTCGAATGTACGGTGTACATGAATGAAAAGTAAAAAGGCGGATGATAAAAAAGAGCGCCTACTCTTTTCCTTCTTCTTTCTTTCTATATTCTCTATTCTCTGCATTCCAGTTCCAGTTCCACTTGTTACTGTTGTGACACCATCTCAGCTCTCAATTCTCAATCCTCAATCCGATTCAACATTCAACATTCAATATTCAATAGCTACCCTCAGCAGTCGTAAAATAGCATGAAGAAAAGAATGTGGATTGTCAATGTTGAATGTTTCTCTGTCCCGCTCAACGCTAGACTAAAGAGGTAATAACCAATAACAAGGTTTCTGTCACGCTACTTCTACAGTTACACTCTTCACATCACATTACACATGCAACATGCATAACCGCCAGTTTGTTGTCTGTTGTCTCTTGTCTACTATATTTTCCCTCTTTATTCCAAACTCCAAACACTACTCGTCCAGATTCTAGATTCCAGATCATTCAGAGATCAGAAAAGAGCCACGCCAAGCCAAGGCAAGCCAACGAGTCAGCCAGTGAACGAGTGAACGAGTGAGTGAGGGTAGGTCAATTAAAAAACATTTGGTGGTTTACAATGAAAAGGAATGCGCAATTGGAGGGAAAACTAACAACGCAACAAGTGGAGGGAGCGAAAGCATGTCTTATAAATAAGAACAGTGCAACTTGTTTCATCTTCCACAAGAAAAGAAGAAGAAGAAGAAGCGCGATCTCCTTTTTTGTTCTCACTGGATACTAGATACTGGTACTGGATATTTACCTTCATCATATACCGACAATAGACAATATATTATATATTATGCATCCCTTTATCCGCTCCTCTCTTCACTCGTGTACAATGTACAGGGTACAAAATACCCCATATAAAAATAAATAAATATGATTGCATTCCTTTCCACTCAACTTTGTTTACCCCAATTTCTTGTAAAATCCACCTAGATTCTAGATTCTAGTAACTAGATTACACCATAAAATGAGAATGAACAGAATAAAACTCTCTTCATGGAAAATGGAAAATGGACAAATTGACTTTGTATAAACAGGGTTCTGTTTTTTGTTTACTGCTTATGAAATATGAACTCACCTATGAATTTCGAATTTCGAATTTCAAAACATGTACTAAAACTACATGTTTTTCAATTTCTGAAATTCAGAATCCATTCAAAACTCAAGAATCAAAATGAATGGACTAAAACTGAGAAGGAGAATGAGAAAGAAGGGATGGAAAAATTTGCAGTTTCATTTGTTTTCGGGTCGTTTCCTTTAACCTTTACATATGAACTCACTCTGTTCTCTGTTTTCTGTTCTCTGCTCTGTGGCTGATGTTTTCTGGTGTTTTCTGTTCTCTGTGAAACACGGTGCTGTGTGAACTTTTCTTGGAAGAAAAAGGAAGGACGGACGAACGATGGAATGGAATGGAATGAACCTGGAAAAATATACACGAAAATCAAGATAAAAATTAGTATCAGCATGAACTCTACGTTCTAAACTCCAAACTCTAAACTCTACACAGACCAAACAGTTCAAACCAAAGTCTTATACTTTTGATTCTTGACTATTGGGTAAATTGTAAATGGTAAATTGTACATAAACTGAACAGTTAAAATGTGAAATGTGAAAGCGTGTCAGATACTAGGATATTCCATTTTGAAAGGTCCACTACTGCCTACTGACTACTGCCTACACATATCTAAAAATCATGTATATTTTTCATATTTTATTTGAGAGTCCCTCCGTTTTTCATATTTCGTGTTCATTGTTCATTGTCCATGTTCATCATGTCGATATACATGCACATTTGTTCATATCATAGGTATCATGTATTGAGTATTGTGTACGAGACTCTAGACTCTAGATGCTAGATGCTAGATACTAGATACGAGACAATGCTAATAGCGGGTCTGATTGTACTACTATTGTTATTATATGACTGAAAATGGACGGAGATGAAGTGTGGTGTTTGTAATAGATGAATTTTTCTTCCTTTTCTTCTACTGTTCAATTTTTTATGGTTTATTATTAAACTGCATGTTTATCCGTAAGACTCAAGACAGTAAGCAGTGACTACATGGTATTTGTACATTGTACATGGTGGATAGTGGATGGATCTAAGCATCATCGTCATCATTTCACTCTTTAGTTTTTAAGATGGTTTCAAAAACAGATAGAAGAAAGAAATATTGCTCTGTGGCCCATGGAGTTGATCCCAGTGCTCACAGTAGGTCATCCAACCAGTCATAATACATTCATATCCACTACCCACACCAGTGTTATTCCTCCATCCTCAATCCTCCATCCTTGATCTTAGAGTCACTGATTAAACCCAAAAACAAATCCACTGTTTGTTCCGTTGCTCCTCGCATCAATGTACATTGTACTGTGTACACTTTATAGGAAAATGCCACGTTTTTTAACAATACTGAATACTGGCTTCGGCTTTGGACGAACGTTGAGAGAGCCGACTGTGAGTTCTTTCATTTATCACGGAAATGTCATATTGCCCCCACATTCAAAATATTTGGAATTGAGAATTTGAAAAATCCTATCTCTCTCGCATCTCGAGCCTTGAGTCTTGAGCCTTGAGTAGAGATTACAGATGCCTGCATGAGTGTGAGCAAATATTGAATCTATTTAATGTTCCTCTCTCATCTTGACCGAGCAATTTTAAATTCTACATTCTTTATCCTACATTTTACTCATACCGAAACATCTCTTGAATTTTTCATACATCATGTAACATGTAATATATCTGTAATGTTATACAATGTACAACACACACACATGAATAGTGATGGTCGTTTTCGTTTGTTCTCGCACCATTGTATTTATTCTACTGTTGAGCACTAGACACTAGACACTAGGCACTAGACAAGAGAAACTAATAAAATAAAAATGCCTTCCACATTTATACATGCACAATGTACAAGCTATACTCGTACTTGTGTTCATAGAGGAGATTTTTGTATAAAGCATATAAAAGCATCGGAGCCTACCTCAAAATTCAAAACTCAAAATTCAATCCTATACATAATATGAAATACGTGCATCTTATAGGTATACTCAACTTGAAAGCATTTATACATCTTACTGAAACTGAAACTGATGCTGATACTGATGCTGATGCTGCGGTATCATCTTGTATTATGAGTGACGAGGACAGGTAGTCAGAGCAGAGCAGAATCGAGTAGAGTAGAGGTAGAAGTACAGTGTTGGTAGGCAAGCAGGAATTGTTGTACTCTATACTTTATACACATTCACCATTCACATTGACAGATGGATTATATAATGAACTTACACGGATATTTTTGGAATACCGCACTCACTCATTCTCCTTCTTTCTTTTTATACATGTGTGTAGTGTGTATATTGTGGAGGTTATATGTGGATTCCTTCCTTCACCCTTTTCTTGATTCTTGACTCTTGATGTACATCCCAGAGTAGAGTAGAGTAGAGTAGGGAATACAGAATTCAGACCCTCTTCGTTTTCTTCATTCTTGTTCTTGTTGTTTTCTTGTTGTATTGTGTTGTGTATGGTGTATAGTGTGTGGTGTGATGGTAGAGACTACAGGCTACATTCATTTGATTCGGAAACCACAAGGCTTCTGACCGATGAAGCCACTGAGATTTCACACAAATCACACATCTATAGACATGGAGAAGAAGGAAAGAAAGAAAGAAAGAAAGAGATTCGAGAGTCGAGTCAAGGCGATGCCGTACATGATAAAAAGTATTTCCATCACATAACCATATAAATAAATACAGAGTACAGAGTACAGACAAACACACCAGTATAATGTACCTTTTGGCCCTGCAGAACAAGGGACTTTTTCTTCTGCTTCTTGTTCGTCTTGTTCTTCTTGAATCACGGGATGGAAAACCGAAACTGTCTTGTCATCATCGGCTCCTTAATCACTGTAAAGTGTGTCTTCACACGAATTGAATTCCACGTCCACTTGACTATGCCTCATTTTCACCTTCCCCCTCTCTCTCACTCTCACTCACTCACTCACTCGTTCTCTTTCTCTGTTTCCCTTGTTTAGCTTCCTTCTTGAAAATGTGGAAGAGAACCCGAATCCAACATTTTTGGTTTCATTTTTTGCTCATTGACAGTGCATTAACTTTGGGCCATAGATTCTGGATTCTAGATTCTGGATTCTGAATTCATTCATTGATAGAAAATCGAATAATTACAGAGATTCCTGGATAAAAGTAAAACTGACAGTCGATGGAACTTGGACTCTCGAGTGTCAAATGTCGAATGTGGAGTGACTGCCGAATTTTATTATTAGTTACTATCATTTATGCGCAAGTCACTTGGGCATCTAGACAAGTTTTAACTGGTATTTCCCTGATAATTCTTAATATCCGAGCTAAACTTGCTAATGAGAATACAGTATACGAAATGTTTTGTTATTGTTTATTGCGCTAAAGATAAAGCATAAAGAACAAAGAATAAAGAGAAAGATCATTCCAGTCCATGAACTGTGACATCTGATTCTGGATTCTGCTTGTATATTTGATATGTGAAAGAAAATCTGAGACTTTGGACTCTGTGTTATCGGTTCTCGGCGCTCGGAGTTATGCCGTTGCCATTGTTCGCAACTTGCAACAAAGGTGATGGTTATTAGTCAACAGAATGATAAGACTAACAATGATACTCTTGTGTACAAGATACACGGAACACGGAATAAAGCACGAGGTACGAGGTACAGGTATTTCATATTTCAGGGATGAAAGAGACTATCAACTAAATATACCCACACGCAACCAAACCATTACAAGCAACACAAGACAACAATCAAGAGCAAACAAGAGTGAACCTAGAAAACCAAGGAAAATGAAAGATGATGATCACACAACACACCAAACAAAACATACAAAATACAGTGCATTCAGTTTTCAAGACGTGGAACATGGAAAAGAAGGAAAAGACAACTCCCACACAGACAAAATCCAGAATACAAGGTAACAGGTAAAAGATACACATACCAGACACCAAACACCAGCTGAAAAATAAAAGATAATCGAGTAATGGAGTTTTACGGAGAAAAGCAAATTTGTACTTTGTGTAGTGTGGGAATAGGTGAATAGTTCATCGTCCTAATTCCTCATTCCGAGTTTTCAATGACAGATTTTCAATTTTCAAAGAATGAATGAGATTTTTGGTATTGTCTGACCATCCCACATTACACCGCTTATATCTATTATCTGCCGTCATTAATGCCATTAATTATTTTGTACTATTTAATTTTGCACGTACATGCAAAATCTGGATGGTATATGTATAATAAAATTTGCAGGAGTGGAGTTGTTATTTGAGAACTCTTGAGGTTTGAGATTTTGAGATGATCAGGAGAGACTATAGAAATTCCTCTAAATTGAATAGTCTATTACAATATTTGATTTTCTCTTTTATCTGGTATCTTTTATGAACCGGAGATTGAAGAAGCATCAAGAGTCAAGCGTCAAAGCACAAAAAGAAAAAAGTAAAATATCATAGACAGACTCACTTTTAAAGGCATTCATCATTACACATTATGCATCATTCTATACTCTATACACTAAGTAAGAATCCAGGATATTCTTCTAGATTCTAGATTCTAGATTCTAGACAACTATAGAGTTTTTTCATCCAATTCCATTTAACATTCAACATTCAATCAATATCAATGATTATTATTAGGTGTATAATGCATAATGCATATTTTGTATTTTGTATTTTGTATAGGTAGCCAAAGAAGCAGTAGTTGAATGCTCATTGCTCATACCTTTTACTTTGAGCACTGAGAATTGAGGATGACATGTAGAAGCAAGGACAATAACAATAGGAATACTAACAACAAGAAGTAGACGACAAGAGTTGTATGTATAGAGTAGAGAGTAGATGAAAGTACAACTAGTCAAAAGTCATCATTGATTACAACTTGTACAATTGGCGGTGTAGGTCTATTCTCAATTCTCAATTCCCAATTCTCAATTCTACAATGTACATTTATTCTTCATTTCAATTTTCAATTGTTGTGGAAGAAAAGAAGAAGGAAAGAAAGAGAGAGAAGGAGAGTGATGTTCGGGAGGAGAAAGCATAAGGAATATTGTAATATTATATATTATAATACAGTCAATACTGAATAGTAAACAGTGCACTGGGATATTCAGTTCTCAACTCTCAAGGAGTTGAGGCAGAGTTGAAAAGAGAGGGAAAGAGAGACAACAACAAGATTGATTGACTGGAAGGAATTCCTTGCAGTCAAGACTCAAGACTCAAGAGTCAAGAGAGAGAAGAGAGAATCCTGCATTATATGTTTTATGCTGTCTAGCTCTGTAGCTCCTGCCTTCACCTATCAGTATCCGTCTCCTCTCCTCCTCACTTTCATTGTGTTTTCCCTCTCTTCATCTCAAAAAATTGTATTGCATTCTATTGTAATGTGATATAATGTAAAATGTATCTGTAAAATGTAATGTACCGCCAACAGACGAGTCCACATCATCTTATCATGTCTACCTCCTCATTCTCATTGTGCTCACTCTCTCACACACTCTCTCTCTTTCATAATATACTCACTGGTTTTATCCACAATCCAAAATCCAAAAAAGCACTGATTCAACAGTCTAGATTCTAGATTCTATAGAGTCTAGAGTCTAGTTCTGGTTTGGCTTTGGATCGGACTCTAAAACTCTCGATCCTTCTCTGACAAACTCCCAAACTACACTTAAAAATTTGGACATAATTGCTGGCCCCTTGTATTTATTTTGTACATTAATAGATATTTTCGGCACAAGAATGTAGAATGTTGAATGTTGAATGTATGGTGTATGGTCTGAGAGAAGAGGGAATTAAATTGAATATGTGAATTTGATTACTGGCGATAGAACATGTATTGTAAATTGTATACTTGATTCTGGATGCTGTTGTGTATTGTTATGTGTTGTGTGCTGTAGCATGATATACTCATGGAATGATATAATATGCCCAATGCTCAATGCTCAGCAGTGATTGAGGGTTACAATCAAAATTATTAAGAGGAGCAGGAAAGAATAAGAAGAAAAGAAAGAAAGATGGATCAAGTTTGAGAGATTCATTGAAAAACTACCTTAATTTTAATTTACTCGAATGTGGCTAAAGGCTCAATGCTCAAGGGTTTGGCTTTGGTTTTGACTTCGGCTTCGGTTTTGGCTTTTGGCTTTTCTGGTGGGGACTTGAGAAATTGGTATTGTAAAGGGCTCCTCTTCTTTTTAAAAGCCTCTAGTTTCCAGTTTCTAGTTTCTAGTCTCAAATCTCAAGACTCAAGACTTTAGGCATTCCTATTAAAAACTTGTAGTGTAAAGTCCAAATCTCTACAGTTTAAATGATAGATCTCCAAACTCCAAACAAAACCTGAACATTGAACACTCTAAACTCTAAACTCTAAATTCTAAATTCTACTTACAGATGTGTGTGTGAAAAATGCATACATGTGTATTTGTGCTTGGAAGTTGGAAGTTGGAAATGATGTGAATAGCTCGCAGGGTTTCCTCGAATTTGATTCAATCTCTACTCCTGCTTCTGCTCTTACTTTTGCTCCAGGTATACATTTTACATTGTACATGATACACTTTACGCGTTAGAACAAGGAACAAGGAAAAAGGAGTCAGAAAGTAAAGTCCTTACGGCGCCAAACTTGTCGAGTCTTGAGTTTCTTGTCCTGCTTTTCTTCCTAATTTTCCACACATTTACTAAACATGATCAATACGAATACGAGTAACAATGGACAATCGACTCTATTGTCCACGGTCCATTGTCCATTGTCCACTTTCTAGTGACTAGAGACTAGCTACTAGTGACCAAGGTCCATCCACTTGGTCTTTGGTCCGTAAATGTTCAAGAGGTGCTGTCACCTGATCCACTCATGCAAATACACATACATATACAGTGCCCACCTATGACATACATTTTTAGTGTATGATGAATGATGGATGACAGAGTTTAATGTACTTTGAGTTACTGCTTAAAACTTTAACTACGAACGATGGACGGTGGAGGATGAAGTTACAGAAAAGGGAAGGAAGTGAGGGGCCAAGGCAAAGGGGACACAAAAGGCTGTTGGCTGTTGGTTCAAAGCTCGAAATGAGGAAGGTCACGGGAAATTTGCCATTGCCATCGCCATCTGTCACACTTTGCCATCGTCTATCGTCTATCGTCAACAAGTTCCAATAATTCAAATAATTCAAATCATTCAATATTCAAGTTTCAAGTCACACTCAGGGAAAGAATACAAAACGAATGAATGGACTTTTCTGTCTCTCTTCCTATTTACTTTAAGTGACTAAATGCATGCCAAGTATTTCTTAGAATTTCCAGTCCCAGTTCCCAGTTCCTATTTCCTATTCCTTATCAAATCATGCGTGTTTACATGTGCTCATATTCGTATATGTTGTACGTTGTACGTGTATACTGTATGCTGAGTGTGTGCGGGTGCGGGTGAAGGGAGGACAAATCAACAAATACAAATACAAACAGACCTGCGACCAAGACGAATTCATTTTCTTATTCTTTGTCCATGTTGTTTACTTGACGTTTGGTATTCTGTATGCATATATGCTTCCATATCATGTGCATATGTCTAATGTCTACGTATATGATGTGGAAGGCTACAGTCTACAGTTAACACACTACTACTACTACTACACAGTCACACACTCCATGTACTCACTCATTCCAGCATCTTCTTTAGCCCTGCGAAAAAACAAGGTTCAAATCAGTTGCATTAAATTCTTCCCACACAAACACACGGTCCAATATAAGACAGAGGACACGGCATCTCTTTGCCTCCCATAAAGCCTTTTTCCTCCGTACTCTATACTCTATACTCCGTAGTTGGTAGACGTAAACAGAGAGGAATGTTCGTCCTTATATTATGGTACGTGTAATATTCTAATATATACAACATACACATGGATATATTCAAGTTCCAAGATTCTAGTTTCTAGATTCTCAGATTTTAAGTCCCATTCATAATAATGACCGAGGACCTTTTTCTCCATCACCACTACTATCACCACCACAAGAAAAAGACAGAGAAGGCAAGGTCCTCATTCTGGGTTGATTATACAGAGCACACCCTGATGGAAACTGAAACTCTAGTTTTCTAGTTCCTACTTTTGTCCTTCACTCACCCACTTACTCGTTCCTTCTTCCATTCATTCATTCCTTCTTTCCTCCAGTCACTCACTCACTTCAGTCCGTCATTCATTCATTCATTCAAAACGAAACGAGTGAGACGAAAGGAACAGTAAATAGTAAATATTAGTGAATGAGTTGGAATGGAATTTCGCGAGAAACGTAAATACTAAACGTCCTTTTTACGCTCCTTGCTCGGTGCAAAAGATATGCATTCTACATTGTACATACTTTACTCTTTACACTAACAAATTCACGGATCATGAATAATTGTGCTCTTGAAAAAACTGGAATGTGAATGTAAAAAATCCCCCAAAATTAGTGAGGCATGAGCTTTAGCTCTTGCTCCAAATCTCAAAGCTCAATAGTTCAAATCTCAATAGCTCAAAAGCTCCAATTGATTGTTGGTACACTTCGCATGTCGGCAATATATTACAAGTTACAAGGAAAATCTTCTTTATCGTGGGCTCCTTATTCTTTCAATTTTCCATATTCAATATTGTAATGTGTAATGTGTAAAGTGTAAAGTGTACATTGTACACTGTACAATATGAATGAAGATCGAGCATCGAGGAATGAGGAATGGTGAAAAATGGGAAATTTTTACGTTTGTAGTTATTTTACGTGAATGAATGAATGACCCGGCACCGGCAACCAGCAATTCACAATTCATGTTCAATGCTCACAGCCGTATAATATATTAGCTGGAATGAATGAATGAATGAATGGATGATTTTTTCTCCCTAATATTTCTGTTCTACATATTTTGTATCGTGTATTGTAATTGTAGGAAACCTACAGCACAGCAAAGTCCAGTCCAGTCCGGTCCAGCTCAGCTCAGTTCGGCTAAGTGCAGATCATTTTTTACGAGTCATGAGAAAATACTCGTTCCTTGTATGTATCTACAACATTTAGTTTAGTAGTGTGGAGATTCATAACAGGTGCATAGTGGATCCACACACACAAACACACAGACACACACACACACACTCATTATTTACTTCAGTGAGTTTTGAATGCAATCTTTCATCTCCATAATATTTATCTATGGGAGAGAATAGTGGATCTCTTTGTACTTTGTACAAGTGTGTACAGTGTACAGTGTGTACATTTAACATATGTATAATGTTGTAATGGTATAATGTGTAATACGTTGGAACTAGGAAATTACAAAACACTTTTCCTTCTCAATATTTATTACCCGGAGGTCTTTACATGTACAATGTACGTGTATACAGTATACAGCATATTAACTACGTTCCTTCAATTGGATTCCCAATTTCCAAAACATTGAACAGTGAGCGTGCATACATTTTACATGTGTAATACTCTGTACTCTGTATACCGGTACGTGAGTATTTAGTATTTAGTATTTAGCACTCATTCATATTCTGGTTCCTTCCTTCTTTTCATTTTGTTATGAATGAAAATTTCAGCAGCATGTTTCTACTTTTTCCTTCCTTCTTTTCTTGATGGTTTCTGGTCAAAAGATCACGAGAGGAGTTTCCCAAGGCAAGGCAAGCGATGAACATGTATATTAAAAACGGTATTAAATGCTCCACAACATGCAATGGGATATGGGAAATGGGAAATGGATAAGACGTGAACAATGTACATTGTACATGATAATCTCATGATGATCAACATAAACCGACCTCCGACTTAATACATTACGTGAATGTTGAATACATGAATTTATGCGTAATTAGGTGTACCACAATTGTTTTCTCCATATCTTTGTGTATCTCGTGTACCGATCCGATCCCTTAGCTTGGCCTCTGGCCTCTTGTTCTGACTCTGTCTCTGGCTCTAACTCTCACCATCATTTTTTACCACCAAGGGTGACAGGAACAAGATTGTCATTTTTACTTTTTCTTCGCTTTGGTCTTCTTTTTTCTCTTGTTGTTGTTGTCACAGGATGACATGTGTACATTTTGACAGTGACAGTTTACACAAGTTTATGGATACACATAAATGATAAAAAAGATACATGTAGGAAATGAAGAATTTTCTGTAGCCATTTTATACTCTGTTGTTACATGTCTAATGCATAATGTATAATGTTCAAGGAACAAAAAATGTAAGAAATACAGCAAGAAAAAACCCAATAACGTAAATAAACTTGTTCTGTTCCATTATTAAGTTGTGTATCATTTTAATTAAATGTGTAGACTGTAGAGTGTAGAGTGTAGACGGTTGTTGACAGATTGTTAACTGTTGATGAATCCTCCGTCAACCGATCCCACAGTTTGACACTGATGAAGAAATTCACAGTAAAACGAACCTGTCACATAATGACCTTTCCTTTTCTTTTGGTTTGGTTCGGGCTGTTGTTTTTAACAGCACTTGCTCAAATTCTCAGTTCTCAATGCTCCATGCTCAATGCTCAATGTAAAAACTGGTGAGAATGATTGATTACTTTTATTGAAGTCTTCAAACTTGTTCTTCTGTCTTTGTGTTTGGTACATAGTTTAAAGTGTACACTGTTTTTCCCCTTTCTTTTTCTGTTCTCTTCCCCGTTCTCTGTTAATATTATGTAGACTTTAGACTGGAGACTGTAGATTGTAGAATGATTGTTGATTCTCAAGATAGATGTAAGTGGCAAAGAGTGAGAGAGAGAGAGAGATAAAGAAAAATAGTTTTTATGCCGCCCCCTTCAAACTTGAAACTTATTACGTCAACTTTCTTCATACACTTGAACATTGAACATGGATAAAGATAAAGATATAGATATATTTATAGCTCCACATTTTCCCAGGGTATATGTTTCATCTTTCGGCACCAATACCAACACTTACAAAACCTCGTAATATCGACAACCGACAACGGCTCGAGCGAAAAAATTGCTGGTTTTTACTACTGGATCATTTTTCACAAACATTTCCAATGAGCAACAAGATTTGTCATGGATTCAATAATAATAACAACAACAATAATAATATTAGTACTAAAATGTCAATAGTCAATAGTCAATACTTATTACAGTTGCTGGTTGATGGGTATTTATATATTATTATGCATCTACATTTTTTGGTCGTCTTCTCTTGTATTTTTTGTATGGGAAAATCATGAACGCGGGACATTCTCTACGAATGTTTTTGTTTTTTGTATATTGTTTTTCATGCATATATGATGTATCTGTATCTGGGTTTGGAGGTTTGAGCATGAGACGGGAGCGTTTCTATATATAAATTCATCCATGTGTGTAAAATTTGGAATTCCATTTCTTCTGAAGCTCGTAGTCCGTAGTCCGTATTCTCTCACTATGTACACTGTAATTGAGATGAAAGTGTTGGGACAAAGGTGTGTTGTCTATAGTGTATAGTGTGTATTATGACCATTCTGTGTATTACAAATGCTTATTGTGAGTGAGTGAGTGAGTGAGTATTTGTGAGTACTTATGACTGAGGAGTACTTATAATAGTGATTTGAGTGGTGTGGTATGAAATGGAATGGCTATAGCCTTTGAGCTTTGAGCGTGTTCAAGTTGCGAGTTGGTATATATGTATTTGGGTTGGGTTCTTCCACTTTGTTCTAGTTAGTGTGGTCAACTTGTGAGGCAAAGAGAAAGAGAACTAAAGGCATGTAGTGTAGACTCTCATCTCATCTCGTAGAATGCAGATACATAATTTTATACTTATTGTTTTTCAACCCAGTTGAGAACATACTGAATACTGATACTGATGTGTAATGTGTAGGAATGCTTCAACTTGAAAGAAAAATGACTTCCGGCCCGTTGAGATGAAGACGGAGAACAAGAAGGAGCGAAGAAAAAAGATTTTTTTAAATGAGTGTATTTCGTCCGCATACCCACAGCAAGATCCAGATTCAACAAGCAGAGGAGACCAGAGCAGAGCAGAGCAGTGGATTGGACTGGACTGGATTGTATTGGATTGGAGCAAGCGTCAGGAGTCTATAATAATATAATATATAATATAGTGAAAAAAATATAATGGAGCATGGAGTATGAGAATGAGAAGAAGGAGGATAGTCAATAGTTAAAGAATGAGACGAAATAGTTTGGCTCCTTCTTCTTTTTCTTCTCATTCTCCTCTATTAACGAGTACACACGTACCTATTAGCAGCTTATTGAACCGATTTGAAAGCTCCTTATGCACATTCACAAACTCCGTTTGGTTTGGTTTGGCTTGGCTTGAACTATCACATCACATTGCCGAACTAACTACAAACTACATATCACCAATCACCAGTAGTATTTACCAGCTAAACTCATGCTTTCACAATGCCGCCTTTCCCACGCGCAGTAGATCTTTCTTCTCCCTGTCTCTGTCTCTGTCTCTGCTTGTACTTGTGCTCATGCCTTAGTCTTTTGCCTCTGTTTCTTTCCCTCGTAACTCGTAACAACTTGTAAAGATATGACGTATTAAGCATTACTTGTGAATATGACATATTGAATTCCATTCTCGACTTCTGTTCCTTGTTCCCTCTCTTCTCGCATTGTTTTGTATTGTATATTTTATTCATTTCTTCTGATTTGTGCACTATACTTTATGAAGTACACCATACATGTTTTGCCGAAGGTCATGAATGAAACTGAACACAAAGTAACTTCAAACTTCAAACTAGTACATTATAAATAAATAAATAAATAATAATGAGAGGCTCGCTCTAAAAAATCAGTACACCATACTCAATACATTATGTGAATGGGACTTACATCACGAATCACGAATCATTCTACAGAATTGAATTATTATGTAAATATAGCTATAAAACGATTAAAAAGTGCTGAAGAATTTAGAATACAAATTGAAAAGTGAAACCCGCCATTTGTGCTAATTGCAATATGCTACATCTGTAATTTGTATAATCAATAATATGACCAGGCTCAAAGGAATCTGATTAGGCGTTGGCGATGGCATCGGCATGATGCGTGATATCTCAAGTTTTAATTACAACTTTCAAACTTATTTGTTTAAACGTACAATGATGCAGGTTGCATATACTTAAGATCTTGAACATGCTGATTGTTGTTCTAAATTAAATACATTACCTCAATCCCCAATGCTCAATACTCAATGCTCATAATTCTGTATTCTATATTCTGTATTTTGATACTACTGAACTACTAAAGGATTCTAGTAGTTGTTAGTGCAACTTTGTTGCAAGAGAAAAGAGAGGGAAGAAAACGAGCATCAAGCGTCATATGGTCCTGTGAAATGTAAATTTGCATATCATATTTTATTTTGTGTGTCGGAACTCTATCCTGTTCTCAGAAATATGTAGCTTATTTTATAATACGCTGTTTTATACAGTATAAACTACCATATAGAATATAGATATAATATTTAATATCAATAGAATAATTTATAAGGTACATTTTTGTTAGGTATTTGTATAATGAAGCTCATGTCATGGCACACTTTGTCAAGGTCACTTATCTATATCATTTATCTGTAATCTATATTCATCACTCGCGTTTCTTGTGATACTTAGGGAAACGGCGAACCAACAACCATCAAATGTCACCATATGCCTTAACAAACAGAATATTTTGTACCTCTTCATTTGTGTATTTTTGATATTTTCCTCTTGAAAAGTTCAGGACGATCTCCTACACTGTATCTATGTCTCCACACTCATCTTTTCACATTTCTTTTGAACCTACAGTCTACAGTAAACAATAAACATGAATGCAAACTTCACAAGAAGAATGAAATCTAGTTAAATAATCAAGTGTACAATTGCGCACTTTCAATTTCAAGTCTTTGAGTCTTGAGTCTTGTGTCTTGAGTAAAAGCTCAAGGCCTAAAACGACAACTAAAAAGATCTTTCCTTACCTTTGTTTTGCTGAATTTTTATGGTTTTATAACCTTTTGGATTCACTCAAAACTCAAAACTTGAGATTTTTTAGTATAAACCAGAAACTACAGATAGAATGAGGAAATTTGACGTTCAGCATACTTCGTACAATGTACACTGTACAGCCTTGAAATTTTACACCCTAAACTTAGAACTTAGAACACAGAACAAAACATAAAATATAAGCCCAAAATCTAACCAAAAAATGGTAAATCATGTGTGGCAAATTTTTTGATGGAAATGTGAAAAAAAATTCAACATTCTACGTTCTACATTATTCTGATTTTATTTTCCGATTGTTCTAGCCGAAAAGGAATAACCGTCAAGGAACAAAGAAAATTCCGTATTAATCAACCATTCCTCTAAACTCTAGACTGTAGAAAGAAGAAAGATACTGATAGGTGATAGATATGTCACATTTCCTACACACATATTGCACGGATTCAAATTTGAATTTGGAATGGTGTCCATCTTTTATTGATTCAGTGATGTACACAATACACAATACACAGATCAAAGAGCATTCAGTGTTCAGTATTCATAATTCATAATTGATTTTCCATTTTGCACAAACTTTTGAAATTCATAGTCAATTTTCAATTTTAAATAGTCAATAGTCAGAGATGAAATATGGAATATGGAATAAAATATAAAGGATGTTTGATATTTGACAGCGTGAAATTGATTTGATTCAAAGGCGGAGATTATAGACAAAAGATGAAAGACAAAGGACAGAGGTGAGCAGAAAATATCTTTTGTCTTTTGTATAATGTGGCGGCTCCTTTTTAAAAATATGAATAAATTCAGTAGAACATGAAAATTGATTTCTTGATATCCCATTTAAATTTATTCTACAGTCTACGGTGTCATCAGAGTATATTGTGTACTTTAAGCATCACGTTTTATACAAGAAATCTTGGAATAACAGACTGATGATGATGGTGATGATGCGCTGGCATCTGGCTGACCTTTGTTGGTATTCTTATTGCGATTGGTGTTAGTGGGAATGCAATCTCGGATGTTTTACACACTTTGTATTGAGGATTGAGAATTGAGAATTGAGAAATCGCCATCTGACAGTCTCAATCAGGATTCCTAATTCATGATCCACATGTAGATATAAGATATAACTAGTGATCAGAGATCAACACCAGTTTTCAATGCATAACAAATAACAAATACATTGTATGTTGTACAAATTTTATTTATGTTTCTGTGTGGCATTTAACTGTTATTACGCTATGATTATTCCCATTATTACCATTATTCATGCAATACAGTAGAGAATTCCTTGTTGTGGCTGGACTTTGGCTCCGCATTTTCTAGTTTTTACTTTCGAGATTCGAGGTTCAAGATTCAAGATTCACGACGACAGACGGTTCACCCACATTCAGTCTCTGGTAAATAAATAAATAAATAGTAAATATTACATATTCATAATATATAATGTAGAATGTAGAACAAGTCCTTTCATTTTCCTATACAGCCTACAACAATCATGATCATAGCTAAAACGAGTAATGATAGTTGATGTAATAGCTAATAGCACAAGGCACAAGGCACAAAGAGATGTCCAACAGATCAAAATACCTTCAGCAATCTCTTTTTCTACTCTCTGCACACTATACTCTACACATTTCCTGGTGATGATGTTGATGCTCAGCTGTTGTCTCTTTCGCTCTCGTTCTTCAAGCTTCAGCTCTTGCGTCTTGCGGAATACACTTTGTATTGCGTATTTGTACTTGTATTGTACATGTTAATGTGTATTCGGCCATCTGTTTCTCTGTCCCCTCTGTTCTAGTTAAATTGTACTAAATCTTGAATATTTAATGGCTAATATTTTTCGCATTGATCATTGACTCGAGACTCGAGACTGGAGACTTGAGATCATCGGTCGTCCATCGTCTACTGTATTTATTGTCTACGGCACCACTGGTAAATTATACGCAGAAAATGTTCAAGACTTTGTTGTCAGTAATTAAATGAACATGAATTTGTCTTGGCTCTCGATTCTCGATGCTTGATGTATTTTATATTGGGTATATACAGTATACAGTATACATGATCGTGGATCATGTTGAAGTTGATGGTTGATGGTTGATGGGTAATGGTTATAAATGAAAGACGATTATAGCGAGAGAGAGGGAGAGAGCATGAAAAATCAAAACATTTAGTTTTGATTTTTTGCATCAATAAAAATTAGCTACAAGAAAAAACAGTGCAGAGTGTGCAACATGTGTACAATCTGCATACATTGTATGTTTCATTTTGTATGAAATACTTTGTACTTGATTGAAAAACTAACAGACGGTCATTTTTTATTGTGACCTTTCATTACACTGTTATACCGTACGTTTTAAATTAAAAGGTTATACTGTAAAATGAATATGTAGGTTTTTATGTCGTTTATTGTTTATGATATGAGGAAAGTGTGTGAGTACATATATATATATAAATATAGAAGCAATTTGGAATTTGGGACATTGGACGTTTGATGTTTATGGCGTAAAGTAATAGATAATTCATTGAAACCTCGAAACTCGAAACAATGTTGCAGATTGCAGCACAGATTTCCTACCTCGAACAAGAAAATTTGTATCAACTTCTTTTCATCAGCTTGTTTAATTTAGGAAAGTTTGCGACAGGTGATCTGTGTTCTCAAATCTCAAACATTGAGAATGAAACCTCAAACTAAAAACTACGTAGTTGACCACATGATCTGAATCAGATATTCTATGTTCTGATTACACCGTTATATGTGTTGTATGATTATTATTATTATGCGTAGTTTTTCCTGTTCTTGGGCACGAGTAGAGAGTGAGAGAGTAAATACAAAAGAGATTATAGTGAATGTTATCATTGCCGAGAAAACAATAAAATCGTAGAAACAAGGCTCATTATTTCATAATAATAATTGTAGGTGAATTTAAATTTTTTGGTCTTTTTAACGTTCACATTTATGTACAATCTAAAATCTACAATGTACAATGCACAGCGTACAGTGTACATTGCAAATGTGTGCGTAAGGACTCGCGTCTTAATTACCCTGTCGACATCTGCATGCTAATTCAATAAAAAATCCACAACATAAATATTAAACACCGATTCTAGATTCTAGACTCTAGACTTTAGATTGTGTGCACAAAGCACCGTACAGTTCAAATACAAAGGATTTTTTATGACTTTTTTCATTCATTGAGTATGAAAGTCATGTACTTTTTCTTCCTCGTGGTGATGGTGATAAGTCTTATGAGTATTGAGTATTGAGCAGTGAGTAGTAATAGTTGGATAAATGATAGGGTGGGCACTGCTAACATGATTAATTACTGCCATGAAATGTGTCGAGTGTCTCGTATCTAGTATCTAGTGTCTAGTGTTGAGTCTCAAGTCTCAAGATTCAAGACTCAAGTGTTGAATCAACTCCAATTTACACCAAAATATTCAGCAAGGCGCAATTTTCTGTAGACTTTTCTCTTTTCCTCCCTCAAGTGAATCAATGTGAATGTGAATGAGAATTTGAATTTGATCTACTTAGTTCCCTTTAAAAATTTCTTGTGCATGAAATTTAAAGAGCTTGAATCTACTGTCTACTGTCTACTCGGCATTTAACATGTACCACATTCCACATAGCAACCAGCATGAATGTCAAGCATCTTGAGATGATAATGATGGCGATAGGAAGTAAAACATTTTTGTGTTCGTATTCTCCTTTCTCTTTTATCTATAAAGATGAGACGAGCCAAAGTACAAAATACAAAACATCAGCCAAATATCAAACGTTCACAATCCACAGGTACACATATTCAAAATTGTACATTGTATGAAATATGAAATGAAATGATCTAGCATCAAAAAATTCAGTGTACATGACCAATAAAAGGAAGAAGAAGGAAAGAATTCACTGCTCTCTTGTAAATTTTCAACTTAATCTTGTTCAAGAAACTTTGGAAACTTTGGATTTTCCCCCAAACTGAATTATTATCCAAACTCGATACGCAAAGTTCATGCAGATTCAATTCTCTTGGGAAAATGTAAAATATTTTGCTTGTTGGCTGCTTGGTTTGTTGGTTGGTGTTTGGTGTGGCTGCGGATGTGTATGATAGTTTTGTAATTAATAGGACATGCGTGTGTAGTGTGCAGGTACTTTACTCTTTACATTTTACATATGTCAGCCCTGAATCCTCAATTCATTACACTCACTCATTTTTCTCTTCTTCTTTTCCCATACTCCTTTTTCCTTTTCACCGATCTTCAGTTCACTTCAATTCAATTCAATTCAAACTTGAAACAGTGTACGTGCTGACCATTCTGATTATGATGGTATCAGCTGAAATATCCACATATGAAATATTTTACATGTACACACGGAAATTATCTTGTACCACGCATGTAAAATGCACAAAGTACAAAGGGAAAAGCGAATGGTTTTAGACTTTAGACACGAGGTTTAAAATTTAAAAGGAGGGTATGAAATTTGTATGATGTATTCTGAAAATTTAAATTCCTGTACCACGTGAATTTGATCATGATATTATGAAAGGTAAAAGAGGAAGTAAATGAGGAAGAGATTGGCGATTGGCGATCGGAGAGCATCAAACCTCGTATATACGTATTATGAGAAAATATTAAACATAGACAATGTACAATGGACTATGGGCATTCTTTCCCAAGTTTTTCCTAAGGTATGCACATGTGTAATACGTCCAACAAAAATGTTGTGTTTTCTGTACTCTGTATTCTGTGATACACTAATGACGAAATGGGGAAAAAGAGACAGGCATAAAGAACCAGAGAGAGAGAGAGAATAAAAGGAAGGACATCAGAAGAGAAAAAAGAAAAGAAAGGAGCCCCCAGTGGTCTACAGTTGGACTACGGGTCACGAATTCATTTCATTATGAGAGTGTATGCATGCATGGAGTATGGAGTATGGAGCATGGAGTGACCGTAACTTTATGATAGTTGATAGTCCATCCATAATACAGCATCCATCCATCCATCCAGCCAAGGTTAATTCTAACCCTTCTTTCTTTGATTCTTTGAACACTATGGACATAAATTTACTTTTATATCTCTATACTCTACGCTCTACGCTCTATGCCTTCTACATTCTGCACAGTAAACACTAAACACCGGGCACATAGAGCAAGAGAAAGAACAAGAAACAAGAGCAAATGTAAGTAGCTGCACTAATTTTTCTTCTCTACTCCAAACTCCAAGAAAAAGATTCAGGTATATGTAATAAGAAAATGAAATAAGAATAGTTTACTCCAGGGCAGGTCTGGTCTCTGGTCTCTCATGCAAAATAATACCACATTTCTCACTCTTTGTCTCTTTGTTTCGTAGATATGGTTTTTGCCCCTGTACGAAATTTGGATTTTACACGAATACTGAACATTGAACACGCGGCAGTTGGCAGTTCCTCATTTGAAGCATTAAGTATTTGAAGTTTTTCTCAACATTCTTATTACTCTATGAAATGAAATCAAGTGCTCTTTTCTATCACCCTCATTATTATTATAATATTATCACTACCATTATTTTTGCTACAGGACTTTTTCTTGTTGTTTTTTGTCATGTGTTCATTATTTCATTGAGATTTGATTTGCACACACAAATATCATCATTCATAAACCAACCAACCAAAAATGTAGCCCATAGCGTCTACAATCTACAGACGTCTTATTCTACATCTTAGTTATAGGCTTTTTCTCAATTATGTATTTATTCAAGGTCCTCAAGATTTGAGCATTGAGCATTGAACACACATTTTGCTACTTACGCAATTTTTGATTCCGTAGAATACAACTAGAATATATAGAGTACAGGCTATATGTTTTTTACATATTTATATATCTACGCAAAAAAACATTATTTACCGGGCAAAATATAATAAGTAATAGCCAACAGCCAATTGCGTATTGAGTATTGAGTATTGCATTTGCATGAGAATAATAATAATAATAATAATAATTTTGCTGTCTTGTGTTTTGTGTAGCTGAATGTATGATACATGTACATTTGTGATGGATTTTTCAAGAAAATTTTCCAATTTACAAAGAATGAAACAGTAGGTGAATGTGTGTATATGTATAATGTACAATATACAATGAACACTCATGTCCGTCTACTGCCTACTGTCTACTGTCTATATCTACAAATAATTGCAAATGAAGACTTTTTCCTAATAAATTTTATTAGAGTGTTCACGCGCGAGTGTCCTTATTCACCAGTTTCCCAAGATTTATTCAAACAATGTCGTCCTTTGGTAATATATTATCATCATTTTTTATTCTCTCATCATTATTTTGTATCCACTTGAAAATTTTTGAGGTTTTGTATTTAGTACTTATAGTGTACATTTTGTATGATGATAGATTCACGATGAACAAAGAGTTTGTGATTCCTCTGTTTGTAGTTCGTAAATACGGTTGAATTTTACATTGGACAGGTGAATTTGAATGGTGACTATTGGAAGCTTGATTTTTGCTGATATTTAACACTCAATTTTTGTTTCTTTTTCATGCAGCAGATACTCAAACGTCAAAAGTCAATAGACAAAAAGAAAAGTCCAATCTACTTTTTTGCAAGTGCCAACTGTCGAACGTATCACTGTAAACTGTAGATACAAATGTAGGATGTTAGTGTTTCATAATAACATGATTCATGATTCATCGTAATTACACAATGTATTTATTTGTGTACCTTTGCGTCTCGTCACTCATCACTCACTACTCGTCGTATCTGGTCATATCATGACATATTTATCCAATATCCCATTAGTATCTTTATACAATTTTTCCTCTAGTTGCTTGTTGAAATTCCGCTATGATCCGTTTCGGTCATTCGTCACTCGTTATTTGTTTTTCGTTCTTTCTGCTTCCTGGAAATTTAGAAATTTAGAGCTGATTCATTATTAATTATGACTTGAACGATGAATTATGAACGCATGTAATATGTAATGCTACTATATAGTAGATGTAAATATATCAATACAACTTGAGCTCCAACCTCCAACTCACGCTCACTCCCTCACTCGCACTTGCAACTGGCCATTTGAATTTCAAGAAGAAGTGAAAGCACATGTACTTTTAAAAATGTATTCTCATGCTCATTTTCATTATCTACTACTTGATTTTTTCCCTTGATTTTTTCATTAATTCACCATGATTATTTATTGATCAGGTCTCAGGTCTCAAGTCCCAAGTGTAACTTTACCTTCCTCTTGATAGTATCGTTATATTTTGTACTTGATATAAAAATGTACGCACACGTGTAACACAAGTGTGCGTATGCGTATGTGTATGTGTGTGCGTAATTCATATACACACATTGCACACTGTACAGTGTACACGCTTCTAATTTAATTTACATTTAATGATGGCGTAATCATGGATGATCTGTGCATAATTTAAAATTTAAAATTCCTCAATCTCCTGTGGGGAGTTGAAAGTTGAAGCATATTTGAAAAAAATGAGTTATGATGTGGATTTCTCCATTCATATTGCTAATAATTGGTGTTGGTATTTTTTAAATGCAAACTTGATTTTGATTTTGATTATCATTTTAATTTACAAAGAACAAGGACCAATCTCTCTGTATTTTGTACATTACGAATATATTTCAAATTTTAAATTGTTGTATAATTTTTATGTTATGTTTTGTGCTGCAAAGTCAGAAAAGGAGGAAGTGCAGCATTGTACATTGTACACATTAAAATATTTAATATGTATTCTGAATTCTGAAGGAGCATGAGATTTTGAGTGTTGATCCGAGGACTGGCGAAAGTGTTGGTGAGTAGAAACATGTGAGGAGTCTCATGTCCGGCGTCTCATCTGAGCTGATCTGATGATCTGATGTGATCTGAGATTGGAGATCTGAGGGTGGAGTATTTAGTTTGTGTGGATAGATATTGGTTTGGTATTTAGATGAAGGCGACTATTTCATGTCTCGTAAAGTGTTGTGTTTCGAGTATCGAGTATCGAGCATTGAGTATTGAGTATTAAAGAGATATCAGGGTAGATAAAACATGAGACATGGGAACTGTATTTTTTTGCGTAAATAGTAAATATTAAATACATCCATGCCATGTTCTTTGTGTATCCCATATGTAGCAAGTGTACACTATAAACTGTAATGATTATGTTCATCCAAAATTTCAAGTGTATAATACTACAATTCCTCTGTCTGCTTGTTTGTTCCTTCCTTTGGTCTTCGTCCTTGCTTTTTCAAATTCTGCTAGAAATTTACCACAAACAACCAAGAATCAAGAACGAGAACAACTTTCAAGAAAAGAGTCACGAACAAATAAATAAAAAATAAATATATTATGTACCTTTAATACATAAAGTATAAAGTACCAAAAGTATGAAATAATATAAAAAATATGCGTAGAACAGAACATGTGCGTAATTTCACTTCATATCATTTTTCATTCCATATTTCATATTGTAACTCATATTATTTATCATATTGTATGATCAACCTGGATGTTGAATGTTAAATTCCAATCCAAATTTTCAAATTATAATAATTCTTATATGTGCATATCGTATCTATTATCCATTCCTCCAGCTTCTTGGTTCTTGGTCAATACAACATAAAATATATAATATAAAACATGTACACAATACACAAACATTTATGTTGGGAAAACATGTATGATGCTGTGAACTGTGAACTATAGTGACTAGTGACTAGAGAGCGCAAAAAAGCTAGCAAAACCTAGTAAAATGTGGAATAAAATACCTACAAAATGAGTAACACCTTTTTCTTCTCCATTCTCAATCATTCGATCCTGCAGATACCTTTAACTTCAACTCCAGCCTTTACCTTACCTCACCTTGAAATGTAATATGTAATATGTACTAAATACAGAATATTACGAGTCATAATGGAGTATAACATTTCTCCTTTACCCTTTTCTTTCCTTTGTTGTCTCTCTCTCTCTCTCTCTCTCTCTTTTTAGTTCTTAACTGCTGGTAGATAGTAGAGAGTACTTGAAATCCTCATGTTTTTTACTTGTTTCATAATATTTGATTTTGCTCATGTTGTCTTTGACAATATCTTTATGCGTACATTTTTTTCTCAAATCAAATGAAATCGAATCAGTGTCGTAATCTCAATCGTAGTCGTAATCGTAATCATAAACTTACTTTTTTACTCCAAAACTTTTATGACTCTTTGACACATACATGTGTAATGTGTAACGTGTAGAAAAAGGTATTGATTTCATCTGGGCTCATTAAAGTAAAATGTCATGTTGTTCTTGTCATTTCGGCCCAATTTTATGACAGCCCTTTAAATCTTCATCTAGATTCTAGATTTTAGATTTTAAATCTACATTCTACATACATGTATAAAATTTGACCAACAGCTGATGTACAATATACAAATACGTTATACACTCTCCATTCTCCATTCTATACTAACTACTAACTACACGCATGAGATTTCGCAAAATGTTGTCTTGTGTCTTTTGTCTCTTGACCTCCTGGGAAAATCCTCAATTTCATTCCAAAGTTATGTCTCCAGTTCAAAATTTAAAGTATAAAAAATTCGTCATCGCTAGCCCTGAAATAGTTAAAAAAAAGTTGAACCTGAATTTTGAATTTGAAATGGGGAAGAAAATGGAAAGTGAGTAAAACAATCGTAAATCGTACATACACTATCGACAGAGATGCTTTCCACCCTTCAAATTTTTAGGGATATTTTTGTACATGTCTTTTCCATTTTCCATTGATGACAAGAACAAACAAAACTGGAGGAAATGCCGAAATAGAAACTGGATGAGCATAAAATATGAATGAATGGATGCTGTATGTTTTGTGTGTTGTGTGTTTTGTATGTTTGGATTGGATGAATGAAGTGAATTGGATAGTAAAAAAGTTGGTCGGTCGTGAGCCATAAATACAGATATAAACAAAATAATACCATGTGTAAAAATTCCATAGAAAATTCCATACTTGTAGACATGTGTATTATGTATTGTGAATTGTGAGGGAAATGAGCCGAGAAGATTGGACATGAACTTGTTCTTGTTCTTGTTTCCATTTACTATTGTATTGTAGAAAATATATTATATGTAATATGTTGTGAGGGCTCTAATTTGCCGTCCCGTCTCAGGATAATGATAGTGACTTGTCCATGCGGACCGACCGTATCACCATCATTAAGACATTATTTAGCCATACGAGTTCTCCTTTTCCTCTCGTCTAAACAACAGTCATTGTGGAAAATAAATGTGACTTTAGACTTTACATACAGTCTCCATTCTCCATTCTCCATGCCATGTGAATGTGATGAGAGGAGATATCACTGACACATAAGATTCACTTTTCACTCTTACTGTTCACTGCTCACTGAAGAAGCCACCCTTCTGTTTTCCCCCCTACATTTTTCATGGTACTACTCGTACACAGCCACTTGTTACTTGTTACTTGTTATGGTAAAATATAGCATTAGAACGGAATTTCTCCCTCCATTCTGAAATACTATTATTATCATCATTATGTGTACACCTGTACAGTGTACAGTGTACAAGAATCGAGGCTTGAAAGTGGACGCTGGAAATAACTTTTCACGATAGACCTCCTACAACTACAACTACAAGTCACATCACACATGATGCAAAGAACATTGAACATCAAAATACATGTGGAATCCAACCTATATTGATGATGATGATTTTCAGGTTGAATAAAATCAGTACATAGGAAATCCGAATTCAAATTCAAATTCAAATTTGAATAATACAGATTTGTGCAGAGTGCAGAACAAGGCAGGCAGAGCCGGTTAAGCTCCCTGGGAATAATATGTTTGTATGAATACGTCTCTGCATGATTTCATTCAGATTTCATTCCAATGATATGACAGGACAAGTGTTTTGTGTGTCTATCCTGTCTCTTCTCTTGTTTTCTGCTGGAGAATCATGACATGAGACTATAGACTATGGTGAGATGTTCCTCTGTGACAGAACATGACTCGATCAGTGATAACATGTGTTTTCACAGCCAAACACCAACAAACAATCAAGATTCAAGAACCAAGAATCAAGAAAATGTATCGTCGGTATGAAATATGTAGTAGAAATATTGTTGACCTTCTCATTGTAAAAAAATATAGACATTTCAGCAGTCGGATGACATGAACAATCAACAGTCGATTCGTTCATTTGTGTTTAATTTAGTCTAGTCTAGAGTCTAGAGTCTAGCCTATAGTCTTTTTAGTTTATTGTTCATGGCTTGTGTACAGTAGACAATAGGCAGTAGATTTAATTTAAATTTTATGCAGAAACCTATAAAGACTAAAAAGTATCAAATGAGAAACAAGAATTGAGAAAACATGATAATCACTCATGACTCTACACTGTAGAATGTATAATCATGTCCTTTCTCTTTCACATACAATGTACAATGTACAATCAAAGGCTACCTTGACGTGTCAATTATTATGCAAAGTACTACCACCTATTAGCATTTTTACATGTATTATAATAATATGTACTACATTCTACAATCGTGATACGTGTATTTAAAATTTTAACCATATCTATGGTATGAAATATTAAATCATTGTTGTTTGCTGTTGTAATTTCAAGTTACAAGTTTGTAGATACTAGATACTACAAGAAAAAAAGATGTGGATTTGATATAAATTGTAAACCTTGGACCAACCACCAAAATCCATTCATTTTAATAATTAAACTTGAAAGTATATTATATGCGTAATGCGTACACAATACGCAATGTAGAATGTAGACAATTTATCATATTATTATTTTATGTCTGCAGTCCATAATCTACAATCTACATTGTATTCAATGTAAAATGGACACATTATTCTTAAGATGTAGCCTTCATTTGCATGTTCAATGCACATGGTACATGATGCATGATAGATGAAACTTGAATGACCATTTTATATGTAGAAATCTGTTAATTTCTGCCACCATCCTCAATCCTCAGCAGCCCATTAGTTTTTCTACTGCTGTTTTCATAAGTGGTTAAGTACACTTTTTGTCATCGCTCGTATAAATCACTTCCTCACTCTTCTCTCTTCTCTCTTCTCTAGTCTTCCATGTTTTTCTTCTCCTCATTAATAATTCAGAATTCAGGAGTACATTGCTCAACTTTATGCCTTTACCTTTTCACGTAATTTCACTAATATCCCACAGAATCAAACATTAAATACGCAATACGCAGATAATAAAGTTGTAATTGCCCAATTGCCCATTTTAACATGTATCAATTACGTATTATTTTCCTATTTGTGCAGAATTAAAAGATTGCCTGCTAATTCATGTACTTGTTTGTTGAATTCCCATAGAATTCTATGTACATTATCACGACAAACTCTGCTAGCATTAACAAAAATTCCAAAAAAAAAATCCTGGATTCTCTTGACTCTTGATCAGTTGATAACTACAGTTATTGTTATCCTCGTAAGAAGTAGAATGTGTGTTTGTTGTTTGTGTGTCAAATCCCGTCCTGCTTTTTAGTCACAGAATTATCACGCTCGTCCTTGAACAATTTCCTCATGTTTTAAATAATGGGAGGAAAAAAACGTAGTGTCGGGGTTAAAAAAAAAAGAAAAATCGCATGAACGCCCGTTTTCATGTTTTGCACATTTTTACACGCGGTTGAGTATTGAGTATTGAGCATTGAGCATTGAGCATTGAGTAGGTGCTTGATGTGTGGTACGAATCATGGATCTACAATCTACACTGCAGATACCTCCAGCGATTACTGATATGCTCATTCTCAAACATGTCCTCTTCTCCTTTTCTTTTCTCTGTCTCATTGAAAAATTGAATGGAAGGGTTTGATGCAAATATACGCTCATTACGAGCTAATGGCTGTGCATTAACAATCCAACAATCCAACAATGAAACAGCTTGACTGGAGCACGGAGCATGGATCATACATCATACAACTTACATTCCATGTATGTACATTGTACAAGAGAGAGGATAAGACGTAAGGTAAATGAAGAGTAAAGCACAAACATGAGATATCTACGTTTTGCGTGAAAACTGTAAAGTACATTCACGTGAGTTATGGAGGGTGAAGGAGGTAAAAGACAAGTAAAATCCCATTCACAAATTTTCTACACACATTAAATAACTGTAGAAATTCACGTTCATCCTCTCTTTCGTCTTTCATAGTTCACAGCTGAGCGTCGAGAGTCGAGAGTCGAAAGTCGAAAGTCCAGAGCTGAGTCACACACAAATTATCTCATAAAAGTATCTATAAAGTATGAAGAATAAAAAGCTCAAAGCATTTAAAAAGCGAGAGAAAGTAGGAAAAGAAGAAAAATCATATACGCACATTTGCTCATTGTGCGTTGTCTGTAGTGTGTAGTGTGTACATATTTCATTCGTATTTTTTCATCCCGTTTTTCGCATACGTATTTACTCGGATAATAGTTTAAAAGAGAGAGGACAAGCGATACACCTGTTGCTCATTTGCTACATAATATAATATATATATATATATTACAGAGAGATACGCAGCACACAGCAGTTGTGAGATACTGCTTGAATGAAATCATGAATTTATCCGCAATAAATACATGTAAAATACACTCATACTGCGAGTAGAGATATTAACTCTCTCGGCACTTTTTCATAAATAAATACGTGAGTACTCAATGAACGACTGAAGAAGACAGGACATATACAAAGAGAGAGAACAGATGCTGGCTGCAGGAAAATTTTGTTGATGAGACCAGAGAGACAGAGAGGGAAAGGGAGAAAAGTGCGTAAACCTTGTGTATTGTGTATACGGTATACGTATGTGAATAATTCTTTGTGCTTTGCTTATTACAGACTGATGATTAGATATGATGATGATGAGATCGTGAGTTTCCAGTTGCCGATCTTCAATCTTTAATGTTGAACCTACTGCCTTTTGTACATGTTTTTTCACCAGTAGTTTCCTCTTATTAAGACAAAATCCGCATTGATACTCCTTTCGATTCTAGATGCTAGATTCTCGTGGATTTTCCGATAGATCGATAGAAAGTACACGACTTGAGACTTGAGACTTGACCATATCATTGCAGTAATGAGCACACGTCCACATTCTACATTCTACATTCTACTATCTACACACATTTTACACACGTCCCACATGCTACATAAAATATGTAATATATTACATGTGGCCAAAAGACAAATGAACAACGAGCAGTCGAGCACACACACAAGATAAATTATGCATCGACCATCAACTTTACGTTCAGAATGTGCAATACACAGATGTCTTATGTGTTTGTGGCTCGAGCCTCGAAAGTCGAGTGCAGAGTGCGAGTTGTAGATTATGGAAAGTGTCTAAACTCTACACTATAAAACCTACAATCTACAGGAGAAACGAGAAACAAGTCTGTTCTTTCTCTCGGGCAACTTTTTCCTACACTTTACAATGTACAATGTACGCTGACTGTGTCTTGTATTTTGTATATAAGGTGCAGATACATACATATGAGCTTGATGATTTATCTGTAGACTACAGAGTACAGAGAGCGTATACCGTATACGCAATAAATCTGATTCCTCAATGAAGCTCTTGTTCCTTCTTCCTTTTCTTCTTTTTATGTGTTGTTTCCACCGAATCCATGAATGAACTAAGGAATGAATGGCTTGACTCTGCCCTGGCAGTACGAGCAAGTCTAGGTAGAAAACTACGTGCAAAATCTTACCAGCTCCATGAATGAAATCTTACAACTTCAAAGTACTCAAAATGTTCAAGGGAACATTTACATTTACATATTTTCCTTGACACAGATAAAAGAAAGTATTGCGTGTGTTCTCTCTGTTCCCTTCCTTTATCAGTTATCAGTTATCAGTATTTCTTTCATGAAAATGGGGGGATGAAATGACAAAAACATTTTGTTGGACCGTGTAAACGACATTTTTATGCATATGGGCCAAACTCGGGCCATTTGATATGGCATATTCCATATTCCTCGTCTCATTACCTTGTGCATGGTAGTTTTTGTACAGCTTTTCTATAGTGCTTGATGCTTGAATTGAATTACTTATGCAAACTTTTACAACTTCTCCTGGAGAATGGTGAAGGGACAGAGACTAGTAGGGAAAAAAGGAAACCTTTTTGCATATTTAAATTTGTAAATTTACAAATGTTGAACACATGTACAAAATGTACAATGGACAATGGACAACATGGAAACTAGAAAAATGAAATGGAAACAACCACCTGCACAGAACACATTTGCCATGTTTTTGTCAAAATTTCGCAAGTGTCTTTGTACTGGTAATGATGACACAACTGGGAATTTCGCAAATTGGCCATCCTTCATTGTTCACCGTCCATTGTCATTTATGTTTTACAATGTCTAGTGTCCAATGTCTATCGTATGTACTTTAGTACAGTAGCTGACATCAATGCTAATGTCAGAGTCCGGTCGCCCATATCGTCCATCGTCAATGTCCTTATTCCTCAATTCCACTCAAAATTTTCCAGGCTCTCTCCTCTATAGATTCTAGATACAAAAGTACACAAGTGTTTAAAAGGAACAGCGAGACTGATTGTCTGTAGTCTCTAGTCTCTAGTGTGCAGTATATAGCTGTAGTTGTGTCCAGTCATAATTCACACTATTCAGGAACAAAGTGAGAAAGTCAACTCTTTTCTTATTTTCCATTCCAAAAGAGAAAAGAAAAACAGAAAGAAAAAAGAACAGGGTCATTTACATGTGTCTGTAGAATGTAGAATATTAAGTATTACGTATTGTAGAATTTACAAAAGAAATACGTAGAAAAAAGCCAACCTCAACCTGGAACTCGTCATTTAAAATGTTTTATTAGTACACATGTACTATTGAGAAAATACGTAGGACATATCGATCATTGTGTAGGACAGACAATGATAAAATAATAGTACCATAGGAATGGAAATTTGGATACTGGATACTGAATACTGAATACCCTTTAAATGTTAAAAGAGAGAGAGAGAAAGGAGAAAATTCTATGTAGATTTACATATTTTTTCATGTAATGTACATTGTACAGTAGAGATCCTCAAAAAAACATGTTTTGAGAAAATTTAAGTCAGCGCCCCGTCATATTGTTCCTTTTTATG